>CALNHX010005689.1:0-68527 GCA_940337035.1 Agriotes lineatus | reverse complement strand
AGTAGAATGTATATTTCTTGAGTTTTGTTTGATAAGGATGTAGGAGCACCATAATGAACAACAGTTGCTATTTTTAAGTTGATTATTTACTTCAATTTCTCTCATAATTCGATAAACACAATAAAACTATGCAAATTATTATTATGCAAGATTTAACCAAGTGTGAACGAAAACATATAAGTTGCCAAGATCCAAAAATGGATATTTAATTTCTTCGACCACACAATATACCGACTAGTCGTATGGTGATCTTTCTACAATTTTATGTCTCTCGATGTCCTTTTTATAGAAAGTATCTAGTATTGAATCAAGGTAATAAAACTGATTTTTTTCCTATTTAACCGTTCCTCTATCCACTACAGTTTCTAAAATCAAAACATGTATAAACTACAAGCAGAAGTTCTTTAATATGGTTTTTTGTTTCAGGAAAGATTATACTTTTCTACCTACTTTTCTATGCATCTTTAGTTGGGTTTTTTGCCGCTATGTTAACGATATTCTACCAAACGTTAGATGATAAAAAGCCAAAATTGCAATTAGACAGATCGCTCATTGGAAGCAATCCTGGTAAGCACAAAACCTGGACCTTGTCTATGCAGGAAGCTCATTTTCAAATTTGCAGGTCTCTGTTTCCGACCGATGCCTTCAGAGAGCAACGTAGAAAGCACATTAGTTTGGTACAAAGCTAGCGACGCGAATGACACTTTCAACTGGAGAGACCAGCTGGACCAGTTCTTGAAACGTAAATGTCTTTTTGTGTCTATGTATGGTCACTACATTTGTCTCTTGCTTCAGCTTACCTCAAGCCACGTAACCCTGAAGGTCCCATTGTCACTTGCTCGCCCGGCGAGCCTCCAAAGCTTGGATCCAACGAAGTCTGTGACGTGAGGGTGAACTACTGGTTCCCTTGCATCGCTTCCAATGGATACAACTACAACTCGACCGATGGAGGCCCGTGTATTTTTCTTAAACTTAACAAGGTTTGTTGCTGAGATCTATTGTGTGGAAGTTGATACCAAAATTTGCCAAATAAAATACCAAACTATCGCGACTACATGGGCACATTTGAGGGCCGACCAGCTACTGTGGAGACGGTATAGGTTCTTAAAAAAATATTAATTTCAATAATCATTAAAAAGGGATGCCAATGAATCTTTACTATAATAAATATGCGTAGGTAAAAATAAAAACTCACAAACTAAAAAGCATAATCAAAATCACATTAATCTGCAATAAACTTACAAAATGGCCAGATAAAAGATAAGTTTGCAGCAAGTTAACTAAAACACAAGTCAATAATCATATCTATATAATAATTCAGAACATTACATGCCGTGTTAAACGGGCAATAGTACCATGGTTGCTTTTGACCTTTACTATTTTCGAGTTTTTGTAAACAAACTTTCCATTACTTTTAATAGCGATATTATCAGCTATAATATTCCAAGGACAGTGATAATTACGAAATAATTTGATTGCAATTTCCGAAAGCAACGTGCTTGAGGAAGTTGTAATAAAAGTATTTATCAATGGTCGAGGGATATTCGGTTAGACAATTTTTGTCCTTGAAACTATTTATTTACATTTATTTGGTGAAAGTGCAATTATGAAAAGAACATGACATCTTAAAATACTTCATTGCGAACTGTCAAAAACTTGACGTAACATAGCAACCCGAACTGACCGCTGTACACAAAGTGATAACAACCCATGAGCAGTTTGCAATGTAAGGGTAATCTAATTGGTTGATTTTGCCCACATGACTAGAAAAGAGTTAATTTCATTGGATCACTAGTTTCACAAAAAATTGTCACAGAAAACAATTTCTTATTACGCCTATTAATTGGTGGTGTTTTTTTTATAACTACGGAGACAAGTACATTTCATTTAATGAAAAGAATTGTTTATTATTGCCTTGCTGAATGAATTGACACGCTGCCTTTAACGCACCCTTAAAAACCGATTTCCCGATACTATATCTGAATTAACATTACTATTTCCCAGCAAAACAGAAAACACAAGTGCCAAGTATTTGCAAAATTACAAATCTTACGTAAGTCAAGCAAAAAGCGAGAGAATTTGAAGAATCTCAGTAGAACTCGTTGGTGCTCGGCCCAACAATGCATTAAACGTAAGAAGTAACAGCAAGACTTAAAGTTTCCATAAGCAAGCAAAACTCGAGGAGACTTGAAGAATTGCAGTCGATAATAGTAGCACATAGCTCAATAATATAACAGTTACATAAAAACCACACCTCTCACAACGAGGCCTTCGAATCTCTCTTGGGAACGCCACTCGCAAGGCACCAACAATTGTTTGATGCAAAATGTCTGCCTTTACACGGCAGTGAATCTGAGAACACGCCGATCCTCAAATGCAGGCGAGCCCTAAAAAAGGCAAGTTGTCCCGAGAAGTGAGGTTACAAAACTCCAGAACAGCTACAGAGAGGAAACAGAACAGCGGTTAGAACGACACAGCTAAAAACAAAGACCAAAAGACTTGCCCCATAGGTCGAATGAGGACTGAAAAGAGACATCTTAAAGCATTCATATATCGGTAGCGAAAACGCACGGAAATTCGGAAATGACCACCATCGGAACGTATGAGCACCTGCCGCTACAGAACGGTCAAGACGAGAATGACGGCGCGGAAAATGTAAAAATACGCAATGTGACTACAACCCAAAAGAAGAAGCTTTTTGCCCGTCAAAGTACAGCATTTGAGATTATTCATAAATGGTAGTAATCATATTGGACTTATCGCTATAGTAGAGGTATGTTCCAATGAAAAATTCCATATGAACAAATATTTTTTAGCGAATCTTCGAACACATCAGACCATAGAAACACATTAAAATCGCGGATCAAATTAAATTGATCTAACTAAATGACCTAATTAATTTCGCGGATTGCTCTAATTAATTTTAATTTGCTTCCGGAATTACGCGGCTGCAATTTTTAATTTTAATTTAACGCCCATTTTAGAATTTCAATTAGTAAATCTGTCTCTCTTGTACTCATTGGGTATTGGCTGTCTCTCTTGCATTCACAGGATGGATTTTTATTTTAAAAAATCTCTGGCCGACTCGGATTTTAACCCGCTACGTTCGAAATGATGGTGGCAGAAAATTTTTCAATTAAAGTTGAATTTTATGTGACGTGATGTCGAAATTGTAACATTATATCGATCAATCTACCGTGAATGTAAAATTTTTAAATAGTTTCGATAATATTTACTATAAAACGTTGTAATAAAAATACACACCGTCTACTTAACTGAAATTTTGCTTCTCGAAATGCTGTTAGATTTGAATTCACATTTTAGCGCCGGTTGTTTTTTAAATACTTACGACTATTTTTTCTTTGCATAATTAAAAAAGCATGTAGATTAAACATAAAATTATAGCTGCAGAGCTGCCGTGAATAAACTGACTTAAAAAATGAGTGTTGTATGTTTTAAGATAGAAGTTTTTGCACCAAGAGCTATAATAATTGTATAGAAATAACTCTACATAAATACAATTTATCAAAATATCTCGGCCACCTATTGTAAAATGATTGTTCATAAAGATCGAGCTACGATCTAAGTCTAAAGATTAGCAAAGTTTTCAGCTGGTCCCGTTTATTTGAACATAGAAGTAACTTTTTGCTCACCTTAGCCGCCAAAGATGAAGAATAAATGGCTTTTAAGCAAGCCACCGATTTATCTGAATATCAAATGCAGTTTTGTTGTAAAACCCTCAGAGTTTTGTGGCATATAATGATATAATCCGATTTTTTTTCAACAACAACCCTTTGCCCACTATAGGTCAGAGCCGCCCTGTCACTTAGAAAAGACACGTGCTTTCCTTTTATCAGCAATGTACTTTTGATTAAATACAAAATCGTCTACCATGCAGTTTAAAATCGATGCAGATAACAATATCACGCTCAAGTCAATCTTACAGTGCTAGTTTAATTAAATATTTTTCTGGACCACATCAACTGTTTGCAGGTCCCTACATGCATTTTAGGAGCCACGTACCAAGCTTTTAAACTGGAAAAACAATATTACTCACCGCGAGTACGTGTTTTTTTTTTTACATTTAACTTGTAGCGCATAATTCACAGCAGGGGGAATACGCGTATTTATATAATCAAACAAAATTTAATTTAAAATTTAAAATCGATGCAGATAACAGTATCACAACGAATTATAAGCAATCCATCGATTTCTCTGAACATCAAATGCAGTTAACGATTCTGCATACCACAACAATGACCTTCGTTTTACCTGCTAATGCAAGGACGCATTCTCTGTGTGAAAGTGAATCCCTATTTACTACAAACAGATCGATCAGGTTGAAACACCATGGTTTAATACAATAAACATCATATTGATCCTAATTGGTTTCAGGTTGAGCAACTCGTTAATAAATTTCTTATAAATTATGCTTTGTCATTATTCGAGATGTATAACTCTTTTGAAATTTTAAAATATTTCGATGAAAGCAAGAACAAAGGTGTCTGTTTACCTGCTTTTTAAAACTGGAGAAGCATTACTCCATACAAAATTTGTAAGATATACCACCTAAGAATTATCTGTTTGAACTATGCAAGAAAAGTAGCTAATTGTTACAGACGAAATTTTAAAATCGCGACCCGTCAAATTTTTATTATAATAAAAGCTATCTGGACAGCGGTCTTTCAGGAATTAGATTGACTGCTTATATCATATAAAATACAATGACATTTAAGAATTACCTTCAATCATATTAAAACTGCAGAAATTCTGATCGAATGCAAGAGATAAAGTTTTAAAAACTATTCGACGTAGTCGTTTTTAAATAGATTCGTATTAAATCAAGCGAGTGGAAGCAAAAGGCATTGGTACGGACGTCAATCGCGGAGTGTAACTTCATACAGTAGCTGGAACGAGTGCAAAAGAGAAAGTTAGAGCGGCCAATGAGGGCTGTGTGAAATAGCAAACTAAAATTAAATATACGCTAGTGACTGCTAGACACACAACTAATATGATGCAGCAAGCAATCATTTAATTTTTAAAAACTACACACACAAATATAAAATTGCGAAAGCTTCGATTCGTTCTAGAATTATTCCATTATTCGACGGGCAATATTTTAAAAATTGCACTCTTAAACTGACCGCTGTAAAATTTCAGAGTGAAAGGGCATTCTGTTCGACACCTTAAAACCCGCAGCGGTTCATAGCCAAGCGACATACACTGATGCAGCCCAAATGTGGACACGAACGTAGCGGGTTCAAATCCGAGTCGGCCAGAGATTTTTTAAAATAAAAATTGATCCTGTGAATGCAAGAGAGACAGCCAATACCCAATGAGTACAAGAGAGACAGATTTACTAATTGAAATTCAAAAATGGGCGTTAAATTAAAATTAAAAATTGCAGCCGCGTAATTCCGGAAGCAAATTAAAATTAATTAGAGCAATCCGCGAAATTAATTAGGTCATTTAGTTAGATCAATTTAATTTGATCCGCGATTTTAATTGATCTAATTTAATTTGATGTCAAAATTTGATTGCCAGCTATCAAAAACAAGGTCGCTATTTTAATTGACTTAATTAATTTGATATCAAAATCAAGGTGCCCTTGTTCTAGTATTTTGTTTTCACGATCTTGTTCGAATGTGGTAGGGCATCAATTTTGAACATCTTTTAACTCCTTACCGAAGCGCAGCCCTAATTCAAAGGTCGTCAAGAACCCGCCCTCTTGCTGAGCGTTCCCATGCCGGAGCAACCTTTTGTTACCGTCGTTACCATCGTAACGCGGTTGGAGCAACGTATCTGGTTAAAGTAACCGATTGTGACGTGTTTATGTCGTTAAAATCGTTTTTGTAGATAACACCCTGGACTGAAGATGTTTGTGACGTTTTAAACTCAGAAGAAGCCGGCCCGAGGCGTGGCAATTTAGCGTATTATTTGCTGAGCTAAGTTACCTTACATCTGTTTGGTGGTTATTCCACCTAGAAGCGCGACCACATCATTCGCTTTACGAAGAAAGTGGTAAATTGAATACACGATAATACAAACAATGTATTTCAGTGGTACCCTTGGGCTGGCTAGTAAACCTCCAAGGTTACGGAAAACCCTGTGGAGTGACGCCACGGCAGTATATATACAGTCGCGTCTCCAACCAGCGTTTAACTTCCTTAACTTGTGGCAGTTAGGCTAACATTTGTGAAAACACATATACCGGGTGGCCATAAATATCTGAAATCACATCACCTTTGGAATCAACACCGCTTTATTAAAGTGATGAATCCAACTAAACTAAACGTCATTAATGTCATCACCACTAAAATTCCTATCTGTCAAAAATTATTTCAGATTGCAATAAGTAACAGACTTAGAACAGGAGATTTTTATAATCGAGTCGTAGGCTAAACTGCAGAATCCAGGGCACATTCCCCTCCTCTTATTGCATTTTATTACATTACATAGGTACCAATACTTATCGTAATTCAAATATAATGCTAACCAACATTTATAAGTAGCTAATTCCATGGCTACCGGGATCTCAGATATTTATGGCCACCCGGTATAAACAATAGAAATCACATTCGCAAACAAAGGCGTTGCATATATTGTATCTAAAATGAAGGGTGATGTACATTCAGGAATTAAATAAATGATTATAGCTTAATCCAGTAATATAACGATACAAAAATTTGAAGGCAAGGTAATGGGTGACAATGTTTGAAATGCTAAGTAGAAGGTATCGGGGGTGGTTGACACAATGATCCAGGGAGTTCGACAGCAGACCTGGGACAGTCGGGTGCTCGAAAAGATTGGTGAAATGTTGGAAATAAGATAGCGTTAAGAATCAACCAAAGCTAAGGAAAAGATTCGGAGCGATGCGTATGCGAATGCTGGTCCAATACAAATCAAATTTTGGGGGATTATCGGTAATTCAAATAACGAAAGCGGAACCTCAAAGGAGAGAATGATTCAGGAGTTTTAATTATCGGAAACAACTGTAGTGACTTTACAACCGTAATGTTAATTCTGCCTGCTGTATCATCACGCCTCAACAGCCACAAACGATACGTCTAATCTCTCATTCTTTATATCTTTAAAAGGAAAATAACTACCTCAATTCACACCAGCGGATACGAGCGGATCGTAAAAACGTTTGTTCGACAGGTAACCTCCCTGCTGAAGGGCAACTACCAGTTTAAAGCGCTATCTCCCGTGAATACTTAGCTCTACTTCTTTGTTAGGTGCAAAGGCTTTTTAAAATATTCTAACAACATCGCAGCTAACTTCAAATGGTATAAAAATCTTGAGTTGTCTTGCAATTCTCTTCAATATTATATTTACGATGAGCAGGATAGCATATTTCAATTGCTCGTGGTAAATTGGTATTATGGTTACTCTTAAATGAACAATATACCTTAGATGCCAAAAGATGGTGGCACTGATACCTATATCAGTATCTTGGATTACTATTTTATTATAACATAATCAATTATCATTCTTATGAGGCAAGTGTTGGTGGCCTGTAAGAAACTCTGTTTCTTTATGTTGGAAGTATCATTTCACATCCTTTAACAAATTTTGATGGCAGAATTCCATCAGTTCTTCGACAAGAGCACAATAGAAAAGCTCACCTTATAGATTAAAAGCAACAGCAAATTAAGTAATAGTAAGTAATAATAATCAATTGTTGGATTGTGTAGGATTGAGGTTCAGCCTCTGAAGAAGAAAACTGGAAACATTCTTGAAAAATAAGAAGAAACTCATGGAGTAATATTTAACACATCTAAAATTTAGTGTTTCACAGTAATTTCCTGGTTAAGCTTTTTTGTCCAATATAGTGTGCTCTATTATATCTATTTTCAGATCTTCGGGTGGGTACCAGATTACTACAACACTTCAACGATGCCTGATGACATGCCCAGCAACCTAAAGGATGTTATTATGTATATTGAAAGAGATCAAGGCCGCAATACAAATAATGTAAGTTCAGCTACACAAACCACTTCAGGTAGTTGTATATAATATCGCTGTTTTAGCTTAAGGTTGTATGGGTAAGCTGTGAGGGAGAAAATCCAGCTGACGTAGAGAACATCGGGCCCATACACTACTACTCCAATTTAGGGTTCGATGGCCAGTATTTTCCATTCACAAACGTTAATGAATACCTTAGTCCATTAGTTGCTGTCCATTTTACAAAACCAGCACGTAAGCGATTCCGAAGTAATCTTTCAAAGTATGTGCTCAGAATTATGTGTTCCAGGCGGAGTTTTAATCAACATCGAATGCAAGGCATGGGCCAGAAACATCGTCCATGACCGGCAGGACAGGCGCGGGTCCGTGCATTTCGAACTTCTGATAGACTACTAAACAAATCGTCTTCACCTCGCTGCCACTTTCACGCTAGGCCGAGGAAAGCAACTGCCATCATGCAACACACCCGAAGAGCTAAACCAGTGTGAAAGTTAAACATTGTAGTGTGCAAATAATGGTTCAGTTAAGTTGTTTATCAGACCAGGTTCTCGGTTAACCAATTAAATATACACAATTTTTACCGATGTATCAGATGAGGTGACTCATAATTTGTAAGTGTGAAATAGTAACAAAGAGTACGATAATTTCATGCTTCGATGTTATTATCTTGTACTTTAGGAGTTATTATCTTGTCACTATATGTTACCGTACTATTAGGCAAAGAGGAATATTTTTGATAGCCTTTGTAAGCTTTCATAATATAAAACCATAATAAAATCAGCATTCTCTTGACTTCATTGATAACTAGGATGTGGACTTAACCGGAAGAACAGACAAGCACATAAGTGTGCATCAGCCTTAACTTCATTTTGCCTATACTTCTAATTCTTGTCCATCGTAACAGCAAGTAGAATATCTTCAGAGTTCTATAATGAAAGAAAGGCAGATCAGCTCCTAGCCGTTATTATCCAAAATACAACATGCCAACATGTAAATTCTGTGGGAATTTGGTTTTGAAAAGTAAATAAAACATTCTAGTTGGGTCAGGAGCTACTAATTTAGTCGGCAAAACACGAAAGTTTTTAGTTACAATGACACAGAGGTGCCTTTGAGACACAGTTACTGAGAAGAGCCTGTCTAATGTTGGGCATAGTCTGGTAATTACCGTTTTAATTGCTGTACGCGTTAGTGGGTGCACATTTAAATAATTGCTTTATGTTGTAATGTACATGTAACATTTAGAGGTATAATTATCTCTTCTACTTTACCTTGCATTGTATTGTACTTTATTTTCTCTTATTTATTGATGGATGGTGCATTTTCAGTTATATATCTATTAAAAGAAATTACTCTAAAGCTGCATCTACAAAATTAAACATCTACAGTGGGCAACAGAAAATCAGAAAAAAAATTATAGAAAATCAGAAGACGATAATGTAAGTCCCTGAAGCAAAAGTTAATTAGCAAGATCTTAAAATTGAAAAGTTAAAAGTCGAGACAAAAACACTTGTATGGAGGGTAGTAGAGGTAAACGAAGAAGATATGCAAGAAAATTTTAAAAAGCTAATCAATGAAATGGGTTTTACTCTTGACTTTATAGCGGTGCTTGTTAAGTGATTTTGACGTCATCCTCGCATTTAATTCAATAATAAGTGTCATTAGAAAGCAAGTGTGAGAATGTGCGACTTCAAATCCTACTTAAGCCGACCCTGGTCCAAAATTTAGTTGAACGTATATTCATATGCTTTTTGTCTGCAGCTTCTAAAGGAATTCGCCTCGCAAACAGTTTTGGTAACCGCGTTAGTTGATTAAAAGCATTCCCGTCTCGTTTATATTTCTCCGAATCATAGCGATAAGCCATTCTTTGTTATATGGTTAAGATACCGTTTAAATGAAGGCTTTCTTCGAAGCCATACGTTAAAGTTAGCATTCAAATTTATAGTAGCAAGCATTTAGGTGTCTGCAACGTTTAAGCTTTTCTTTTAAAAAGCTGCAGCTAATTCTTTTAGTGCAAGCTCGGCTATGCCCGCGGTCCTTGGAATTCTCACTAATAAGCATTTCCTCGGAGCCGTATGTAATCTATTGCAGTCACTTCCGTCTAAATCATATTTCTTCGAATTGGGAACATAAGGCATCCTTTGTTTACGTCCCAGCTTAAATCGCTTTGAGTCCCAACCTTCAACTTATTTAAATACTGCCCGACGTAGTTAAGCTTCTAGGAATATAACAGCTTATTGTCCCTCTTATAAATTATCGTTTACAGTTCGGCGGGATTGACCTTGTAACTTAATATTTTTGGGATCAGCTGTATAGCCAGAAATTCTTTCTAGAACATTCTTTGATAACCAAGCTTTGTGTAAAGGAAATAAAAATTGATAACTCCTTAGGGTATGATGCATTTAAAATTAGTGGTTTCGGAGTTCGAAATTGTCTTCCATTGTGTTCCTCGCGCGAAGCCGATTTGAAATTAATTAATTAGTAGCAAGCTTCCGACCAAGAACGTTGTAAAAGAACGCTAGCCCCGGCGCCTCGGCCGGGGGCTGCGTTATTTTTTTGTGAGTGCCCTGTAGCAAGTTTTGTTGCCTTTTATTAAATCTGCTTGTTGATTTTTCTGAACTTAAGTAAGTGAAGCTAGAACCTTGTGAAGCAGCTAATTGTGTCCTTGCGTCCTTCGTTAAATACAGCTGGTCTCCGGGGAGACCTTTGGCACTCTTTGCCGATTCGATTAGAAACGATATCTGAAGAGCCTCAACTAACTTTTTTTCCCTGTTAAGTCGGGAAAAAATTATTGCATAATGCAGATCTGTGTCAACGTCGGGTTTAATTGAAGGAAGGGCCACCGCGCGACATCGTATTGTTTGCTGTCACTTCTTCGACTGATGGTTGCTGCCGACTGTCTTCAATTCCCTCGAGTCCTGCTGCCTCTTCTGGAGAATTTGCTACACCTTTTGCTCGTCTCGCCAAGCTTCCCCGATTCGAGTTTATAGCAAAAACTAACGACGTGCTTACAGCTACCAGGTAGGAGCTATGTATTACACTAATTGTGTTCTTGTGCCTAATTAAGGTGCGACTATATTTGTTGTGTGTTTTCCGGGAGTTCGTAAATATTGCGCACGTTCACTTAAGCTTAAGCCTATGATTTGATTTGTTTGTTGTTAACCAGGGGCTTCACCCCTATTATCTATTTCGTTTTGTCCAGTGTGTAACAACATATTTAGACAATAAGGTAACTTTGCTTGGGAACTCCTTTCATATTCATGTAGGGTGTGCCTTTTCTTTTTTTTTCTAAGCTTGAATTCACCTCCGGGTGATTATTTTCAATGTGAAGATTTGTGTAAACCCGTTAAAGTTAATTTGATTATTTGTTGAGTTCTGAACCCCTTCTGGGTCATTAATTAATCCAGTGTGGCAAAGGCCGAGTGTAATTTGCAATGTAAAGCTGAAAGTATGCTCTTTTGATTAAGCGAGCCCCGAGATTTGGGCCATTCAGTGTTCTTTTGTTATTCTTTAGTGACGGTGGCCTTGAAGGTAAGTGATTTAACGACAAGGTCACCCCGGTACTGGGAGGAGACTTGGAAAACAACAGGCTGAGGTGTTCAGCAACGTACCTGGAGTACTTCTCCATAGGCTACGTGTATTGTTCTTGGTTCTAGACACGTTAGCCACCCCTAAACAGAACCAAGTGGCGCTCAGGCATTTCTTTTTCTGTTAACCAAGCTTTAGGGTAAGTACCCCGTCGGTTTTTTATTTAAGTCTTCGAACTACCCCATCCCGATTGAGCTAAGTGCGGGTAACTGGGGCAACAACACCTGTCCCGACACATTTAGATCTGTGTTTTCTGGGAAAGCCGGCGAACCCTGTACTTTGTACCCGATTTTTGACAGTACTCATGAGCAATGTCGATTTGATGAATTAAAACCGTAACATGCTGTATAATATGGAAGGGATATCAGTCAAAGAAACACTACGGAAAGTGATTTTTGAGGTTTTCACGGCCATTGCCATTAAGTAACAAACGACTTCCAGGATTGGGCCGTGTCATGATTAAGATCGATGAACTCAACGTTTTGCCCACTTTCGTAAGGGGCTTCATCAGGAAGAAAAAAGCAAAATAGCACGGTAACTCAACGTGTTAACTACGCCAGAGGCACAACTCTTTGCAAAGGGAAGGGACAGAAGAGCACGGTAACTCAACGTGTGAACCACGTCAGAGGCGAAACTCGACTGACTATCGGAAGAAGAAAAACGAGAATTTATAAGCAAGCGCCGTCGCGATTCAGCAAATGCCGTCGCGGTTCAGTGGCGGTGGGCGGGGCTTAGAAATTAGCACTTTCCACATAGAAGGAAGGGGAAAGCCTTCGTCCCGATTGAGATTATTAGGGTAACCGTTATTCCGTGCTAGGGATATACAGCCTGCCATCAATCGCTATCTTCACCCACGGCCACCCAAACCTCCAAAACCCGATCTTCCTGCAGCAATAGTCTTTCTTCCCTATATCCACCAAGTCACGGACCGCATAGGAAAGTTTCTTCGAAAATAAAACATTAAAACGGTATTCAAACCCCCGAGCAAAATCTCACAGGTTCTTCCTTCATCTAAGGATAAATTAAACACTATGTCATCTAAAGGTGTTTATAGAGTCTCTTGCTCTTGTAATGCTGTATACATTGGTGAAACAGGTCGTTCAGTAAAAACTCGCATCTCTGAGCACCAGCGCTGTCTCAAGTCAGGTCTCTTTTTATCATCGGCCATTGCAGAACACCAACGCGATGCCGGTCCTAAGATACTTTTTGATGAAACTTCCATCATCTGCAAATTCCCATTCTTCTTTAGCAGAAAGAGTCGCGAAGCCATTGAGATTTGCAAACACCCTAATAAACTCAATCGGGACCAAGGCTTTCCCCTTCCGTCTATGTGAAAAGTGCTAATTCCTAAGCCCCGCCCTCCGCCACTGAACCGCGACGGCATTTGCTGAATCGCGACGGCGCGGCGCTTGCCTATAAATTTTTGCTTTTTTTCTTCCGATAGTCAGTCGAGTTTCGCCTCTGACGTGGTTCACACGTTGAGTTACCGTGCTCATCTGTCCCTTCCCTTTGCAAAGAGTTTCGCCTCTAGCGTGGTTAACAAGTTGAGTTACCGTGCTCTTTTGCTTTTTTCTTCCTGATGAAGCCCCTTACGAAAGTAGGCGAAACGTTGAGTTCTTCGATCTCAATCATGACACCGTCCAATCCCGGAAGTCGTTTGTTACTTAACTACGGAAAGTATTGGCTCGATTAATGTACCTATGTAATAATAGAAATAGAGGAAATGATAGGAATCATTCAGTTATACGAACCCACTGAAGATAAGTAAATCGAAGATAAGAAAGTATTGTACAGAGAACTGCAAACAGCCCTAGGTAAACAAGTACTGAATGATAAGGGATTGGAATGCCAGAATCGGAAGTGACGCTACGCAGGACTAGGAACAGTGAGAGAATTTGGAAATGTAAAATAATAATGGCGATTTCATGACAGAATTTTGTAGTAATAATCAATTAGTAAGAGGAAGTACCCTATTGAAACAGAAAATCCGCGAAATTAATTTTGAAGCAGAAAAGAAAGCTACAAAGAGCTCAATACATTGTGTCGTATATCTACTATAGAGAAATAAGATCCAGTGTAATTTATGTACGAGCCCAAAATCTTATGAGTTCGCTCACTTGCATTCTTTTATTTCTGCATAATATAACTCCATAATAAGCAACGGCAATACTAAATTTGTTTCATTATGATAAAACTCAATTAATTTTACATGAATAATAAAAATTTAATATAAAAATAATAAAATCACAGACCCCAACAATTACAGAGCAGTATGTCTTTCACCAATGGCTTTAAAAATAACCAAGATTAATTTAAAAGAAATTAAGACAAAGACATGATCTTGTACCTAATAAGAACTGTAGTACATATTTAGACTTAATTACAGCGTTTGACGTAGTCTCAAGAAATACCATTCCGTAAGCTCTACAAAAATGTAAATTGTGAGAGGACTGTATTAAGCCATTCAAGGAGTATTTGGAAATATAAAGGCACAGGTTAAATTAAAAAGGCAAACTTCTGAAACTTTTAGTCTAGACCAAGGTATAATGCAAAGGGACAGTTTAAGTCCACTATCACTTATAATAGTTATGACGCAAATAATGAAGGAAAGCAAAAGAAGAAGTAGAACTGCAAAAATTGGAAACTGGGCAATGAGACCGGTGAAACTCTAGTAGTTAATATATGCAGACGACATCATGTTAGCAGTAACTGATAAAAGAAAATTACAGGAAGTACTAAGTGTATGGAATAATCTCATTGAGGAATGAGCATAAGCGAAGATGAAAGTTAGATAATCTTCTTCTTCAGCTTTAAGAAGGCCATATATCGCCTGTTTATATTCTGGAAACATTGTACTGATTGTTGTGGTTGTTCTTGGGATGTTGACTGCAAACTGTCGCTCCATCTCTTTGAAGGTCTTCCTGGTGGTCTTCTGCCCTGGGACTTGCCGTTGCGGGATTTTAGTTATGCTGGTATCAGTCATTCTGGATACATGCTCATTCCACTCCCGTCTTCGTTTTCTTACCCATCGTACTGTATCTGCTACATTTGCATTTGTCTCTTATATCTGTATTCCTCTGTCTGTCCCACATTGTGTATCCGGCCATTGTCCTTAGTGCTTTCATTTCCGTTGTCCTCATTAGTAGTTTTGTTGTTGAGGTGTTGGGCCTGGTTTCGGCAACGTATGTCAAGACTGGCCTTACACATTTTTGTAAATTCTGGATTTACAGTCAATCGTTAGGTGCTTGTTTTTCCAGATTGTTTCTTTAAGATGTCCCTATATTGTGGCTGCTTTGTTGACCTGGTGTGTGACATCGTTTTTAAGGTTTCCGTAGGTGGATATTTTGCTGCCCAGATAGCGGATTGACATTACCTGCTCGATTGGGGTATTGTTAATCGTTAACATGCATCTTACCGGTTCTTTCGATATGACCATGGCTTTTGTCTTTGATGTTGAGATAGTCATATTGTATTTGTCGGCGATGGTTTTGAATCTGTACAGCAGCCGTTGTAGGTCGTTTTCTGTTTCGGCTATTAGTATCGCGTCGTCATCATAGCAGATGATGTTAACCTTGTTGTTACCGAGTATGTATCCGGGATCACTTGATTTGACGAAGTCCACAATTTTATCCATTACGACGTTAAACAGTTAATGAGAATAATAAAAGTAAAATACAGGCTGGTAAAAATCCGGTACTTTAGAAAGGTAGCGAGTAAAACTAGTAGATTAGATAGAATTCGAAGTATGAGGGTCGGTAAAAGTTACACCACTGGAACTAACACCAGAACAAGAACAACTTCAATGATTCGGTCATATATTTCGGATGAAGGTATCAAGAATGGAAAAGTGATGTATGGAGACAATACCTGCAAGAAAGAATGAAAGAGAACGACCACAGTTGCAACGGCTGAACTGCAGATATATAATAGAAGGTAAAAGAAGAAAAATCAAAGCAAGAATTAAAAAGGCTGGCTAACAAACGACCAGAATATGAGAGATGGCTTCCAAACCCAACGCCGTAAGGCAACATGGAAAATGAATAAGGAGAGAAAAGAAAAGCATCTACTACGACAGAAGACCAGGAAGAAAAGATCGAGAAACAGGAAAAATAAGGTCCTTTAAGCAAAACTTAATCAGCACGACGCCAAGATTAAAAAGTTAGAAAATTATTTTTTCTAAGTCTAGTTTTATGAAGTAGAAAAATAGAAGAAAGTATGTAAGAAAAATTTAAACAGCTAACCAATAAAACTAAAATTAAGCCATAATTTTACTCGAAAAAACCTAGAAAAAGATCCAAAGCAATGCTGATGGGAAGTAAAGTTCCCGTTAGTTGATATTGGAAACCATTATGCAGCTAAAGATTTTGTATAAGTCGTTGACGAAAAAAATGAAGAGATGTCAGTTAACAGAAAAGAATTTGCTAATCAAAAAGTGGGGTTGAAGGAATTATAAGTAAAGTCAACTATAATATAAAGGTAATAGTAGTGTACAAATAGCAAAAACGCTTGAGTTCAAAGTCTGTTAGCGGCTACACAGTCACAACATCAACATACAAAGGCAGTAAGTAGTAGTCCATCAATCCCAAAAAAACCAATATCAAATTATAACGAAACCAGCAATTCCCAAGATGACATAAGCAACTCCCAAGGAAAAGAATGCAGATTAACTAAACTATAGCAACAACACATCGTAATAAGGCGCATCGAGATAATCACCTACCCAACTTAACTATTAGATTATTGAAGCCGCAACAATGAACAGACAGTTGATAGAGTAAAGACACTAATGGTCATGAAGACCAACACGTAAAGACCCCCTTAGAAGACAAGCATACTAAATTAGTAAAAATAAACTACAACGTGGAGAATTCCACAAATTCATTCACACTGGGAACTACTAGCGAACTGACCCGAATAGAGACATGCGAAAGCGTTGAAAATAACATTTCAGAAGTTGACAATACAATATCAGGAATAAAGATTACCTAAGTAAAATAAAGAATAAATAACTGGCGAAACATGAGGAAATATGTATCTACTATGGGAAAAACGTGATTCAACCTACAACATAAACATGATGAAGAGAGTAAATGCCATCATACAGCAAAAGGGTGAAGAGCTTAAATAGAAAAAATAGAAGACCTTGGATTAACAAAGAAAAAGAATAGAATTGCCGTCCGCAACGATCGTTGCATGTATTTGACTTGGGAAATTGTGATGCACTACGATCGTTTTATACTTTTGTAAAGGTCAATTACGATCTGTAACAATATGATGTGTAGCATTTCAACATTAATACGAGAGCCGTTAGAAAAGAAATCTACTAAGCTATGAAAAAACAAGTAAGACGCTTGAAATTAATTTGTCAAATAGTGTCATGTTTTCTAATCCCATATGCACAATTTCAGTTAAGTGTGATAATTAGTTTGTATTTTATGAGGTGCACTTTAAATTAGCTTAAACAATTCTCACAATGGTATGACAATAGGTAGAATAATTTATAGATTGCAACAATCCAAAAATATTCAATGTGTCCCATTTAAAAATCAGAAGTTGCGATCATTTCCGGCAGAAAACAAATCCGAAAAAGTTTGACAGATACGTCAAAAAGGTGATCTTGTTGACACCCGTTATAATAAAAGTTTTCTTCAATCAGTGGGGACATGACTCTATACAAAAGTAGAAGACCAAAAACCACAACAAATAATGAAATGATAGCGCAAGTTGAAGCCGTGGTCATCGAGGATCTTCGCGCAGAAGTTGTTACGGTCTTGAACTGACTTTACGACACCGCACCGGCTCATACATAAACGAAACGGCCGGCGCGTGCCGTAATGGACAAAATCGGGACGAAAGTTCTCCTAGGCCGCTACCCAGACGCAACAAGATAGGCCGGCTAGACTTTCAGTGGAGTTGGGCGGGTTCTTAACGAGATTATCTAAGGGTAACGACCAGAGGGTCGGTAAATAACGGTAAAATAAAGAGGGCGCTACCAAGCCTGTCTTAACCCGACTAACCGGGCCTGGGCGGTTAGGCGGGGGCGAAGTATTCCAGACACTCCGTCGATAGGGGTACTCGTGAATTATAAACTCACACAACGATTTCGTGATGGCAAAAATACTTAGTGGGGCTCTTTCAGCCACGGCAATGTCACCACCAAGCTTACCTGCACGCTCTGATCTCACTGGCTCCACCGTACATGTATCTCCTCAATGATGGGCGCACGCTGAAACAGAACATGCACAAAGCGACCAAGAATAAAGCGTCTCTTAATTAGATAAGCGTCTATTATTCAATTCTTACATTGGGGCAGCAAAGCGTGCCGCAAACATTGCGTTAATTCTTATAAATAAGCATCAGCTGATGGGCGCACTACTGTTACTAAACAACACCCATAACTGTACAAAATCAAAAGCAGTTTGACATATGAGTCCCACAAAGGGAACGTTTGTTCATAAAAATGCTCACATGATAATTTGGGCAAACATAACAAAGCCCAAGTGCACAAGATTTCACATCAAGTTCGAGCACATGCAATTTTACCGCGACCAAACTGGCGTTGCCGCCTTACAGTACGTATGCCAAGAGTTCAGCAATTATTCACATGATTAAGCGCACAGCTCGCGCACGAGAAGTTAGTATGATTCAATGGTTACAAATACCTTAATTTTATTGGTGACGGCCCAAGAGATCGGCATGCGGTCCAGCTGGCGGGAAACAGATTGCCTGTGGCAATTCATTCGCCGCTAAAACGGCCGACGTGTGAATGGTCTGGATGCGCCCAAAATGGCGACAAAGGCTGGCGCTTCAACAAACGCCGCTACGACGGCCAAACTAGCCCAAGTGATGTCCTACCTCAACGGAATCCTCGCACAACGAGCTAAAAGGGAAACACTCCCTTACGTGACGACGTAGAACCGGGCATGGAATTTCATCACACCTACGCCTTGGCGTAATAAGATCGCCGCTAACGACACACACACACCTCCCTTGTTCAATCGCCTGAGTTGAACTCTCGCTTAAGGCGAAACAGTTTATCCAACACTTGCTGAAACAGCACGAGACGGGAAAAGGCTGACGCCCCCGCCAAGGGCGGGAGCGCCGCACGAACACACAGACACTATCCGACCTCTTAGATTGACGGCTCTCGGCTGAATCCCCCGCAAAAAGCGTTAGAACGCCCGAAGTGGCGTGAGCCAAAACGGCGTTACCACGTGACTCTCGACAGCCAATGGCGATGCGCCCAATAAAACAAATAAGTTCCGGTGACAAAGACAGCGCGAGGCCACGCAGTCACACCAACAGCGTAAATTCTAGAAGGTTCGGAAATCCTGCGAGCGTTAACACCCGACTGTCAAAGTACCAACAAAGGGGTGCCCCGGAGGACGAGAAATACTGCGCTTGAGGCCAAATATGTGCAAAATCATTATTATGGAATTAGGCGATGAAGCCAAATAAGTAACTAAAAGGGTTTAACATACGGGCACCCTGCCCTAAAGCCTAGGTGGCTAATTAAAATACAAAATGACCTGACAAAGTCTCCACCATTAGTGCGACATTAGGAATATCCGAACCTAGCATGATAGTCATATTACATGACAATTTGAAGGTGTCAGCAAGATTATTTCCACCACTGTAAACACCTGAACAAAAGCTGTGTAGGCTGTAAATTTCGAAAAATAATTTGGAAGCTTTTGAATAGCACAAATTGTGACGGGCGACGAGACTTGGGTACATCACTCGGTACCAGAGATAAAATCAAATCCAAGCAATGGGTTTATAAAGGTTCTCTGCCTCCAAAAACGGTCTGCTGAAAAACCTATGGCGACCGTTTTTTTGGGACATGGAGGACACCCTTCTTGTCGAATACGTGCAGACACCTATAACAACGCCTTAAAAATCTTCGCAAAGCAATTAATGAGAAACGAATAAATTTCTCCAATGGAGAAGTGTTTCTGTTGAATAACAATGCGACTGACTGTGCAATAGGCAACCAACATCAACCCAATTATGCAACAATGCAGATTCGTACAATTAAGTCATCCTGCTTATAGTTCGATTTCTATCTATTTAGATTATTAAAGAAACACTTTGGAGTGAGCCATTTCGACTCCGATGACAGCATAAAACCAGCAGTCGATCACTTTTTTGCGAATAAAGAAGAAACACCTTTTTTACAACGATATAAGTTCGTTAAAAAAAATGGCAAAAGTGCGTTGATGTGAGTGGAGACTATACTGAAAAATAAAACAAAATGTTTAGTAGATAGATTTTTGTCTACTGGCCCTAGTAATTAGTTGATCTGTTAAAACTATAGAAATTCTTTTTTGCAGTAAGTGGTATGGAAGAAGTAGCCTTTCATATTTAATTAAAACGTTTGCAGAGTCATAACCACTTAGGTTAAATACTAATAAAAGCTAACCATAAATATGTTCGTAGACTCATTGGTAACCGCTTTTGATTTGTAACCATTTGCAATCAAACTAAGTCAACGAATTATCGCCGAAAGTGAAAACTACCTGGAAATGTGAGGAATTGGAAAATTTATCGGTTTGAGAAGTGTCTCTATTTCCATTTCGTTGTGAACATCCAGTAATTTAATGGATATTTTTGAAAAAATACAACTTGCATTATTGTTGGCATTAATATTTTAAATAGAATTTATTACTACGAACATCAAATTAATAGTAGCACATGATAATTTTGTCAACTTGGTCTACAAATAGTATTCTCCGAGCAGTTTGAATTTTTTAAGTTTTAGTGCTATTTGAATATCGAGTGTACAATTTTTTAGCTACGATGGGCGTTTTTATGATTTCTACTCAGAGCTGGGTAGTAATTTATTACTTTGCAATTAAATTTATTTTTGCTGATTTGCTTTGTAACTGAACTACTTTTTAAAATACTGTAATTGTATTTGGTAATTTCCATTTTATTAAACAGTAGGTATTCGACAATTACTTTTTGAAAATAATTAATTACTATATTCAATTCCTCAATAATTTTTGCGTAATTAAATTACTCTAAAGTATTTGAATTATTTTACAAGTATTTGAATTACTTGTGGTAGTTGAAATTACTTTCTGGTAACAGAATTACTTAATTGCTGATCTTGATTAGATATTAAATCTTCAGAACGCCAAAAATAAGATAAGGTCTTATTAAGTTACATATTAGAATGGTTGCACCTTGCTACATTTAAATCCAATATTTATTTACTTTAATATTACTTAATGCAATTTGAGGCTCTTAATAGGGTGTGGGTCGTTAATCTAATTATCTGTTCTTTGATATTCTAATTTTATATGAATTTTCAACTATTGACTGCTACTAAATGTCAGTTTGACTTTAAACAACTATCGAACAATAATGAAAATTAAAATGACAAATATTCTTTCTACTCACAAATCAAAGACTCAATTCACTAAAGTAAGTACTGTGTTATATTTATTTCAAGTGTTTAATTGTCATTTATTCAATATGCTTCTATAGGACTAATTAAAAACCAACTTACTTTCCCCTTATTTCACTGTTATTCACATTTAACACCACTGCTCCTGACGTTCACAGCTAAGCTCACCAACAGCCGAACCTCGATATTCCTCCAACCAACTCCAACACGTCCAAACCCCAGGCTCTTGCACGCTACGGTCAATCGAACAGCCTCCTGGTAAGTTTCCACTAACAGATGGTATCTAAACTAATTTCCCATTGTCATCAGCTCCTACCTTGTAGTAACCAACCCAAATCAGTCAGCTACACTGGCAACTCCCTTCAAATGATTGATCCGTCCTCCGTATAATCACCAAGTCCAGTAATTAGTATAACTTATTTCTTGTATGTAGTAAATTATCCAATTCTAATTAAATGTTATTTTATTCTTTTTATTTGCATCTAATTAAACGATATTCCATTATCTTTTCAATGACTGCACACTTGTATCATTTTATAATTATATTTTCACATAGTTTCACCTCGCAGATTGGTTAAAAACCTTTTTATTTGTATTGAACCAAATTATTTATACAAATAAAGGCTAAATTTCCAGTTTTTATTAATACAAAATTATTTTTTCCAAAAATATGTCTACATTTTTTGAGTTTGTTATTATTACTATCTTAAACAAATTTTAAAATTATGCTAGTCACAATTATTAATGCACTCTTTTTAAAAATTAAATGTTCTGAGTTTTACCAACTACATGCTATATTCTAGTAGCAAGCATATTTGTCACATTATCTTCTTTCATATTAACTTTCACCACCCTGATCGAATACTCAATTGCTATAACTTAACAAAATTAGTTATAAATTATCTCAAATTTAATTTCTATTACTCAATTCAACTTAACCAAGAAGCTTATTCAATTTTTTTAAAATTTGATTGTATTAATCTTCCAAACCTATTTCTTTGAATTTTTATTTAATAAGTGACCTATGTGTATCATAAAAATATTAAGCAAATCGCAGTAGGGCATTTCTGGATCAATATAAGTATAAGTATAATTTATGATTTCTTATGACTAGTCGGATATCAGTTAGTTCTGTGCACGAGCAAAGAAATATTTCTTGCAAACCAGCATGTCTCTCCAGGAAATGTACATGAGTTGTGTTTTGTGCAGGATGTAGCATTGTAGCTTGCTAATAATGATTGCGTAAGAAGAAAAACCATGTATTCGGTAAGTACAGCTTACAGAGTAAAGTGCGGTATAAATATAATTTAATTTTTTCCATAACAATTAACAACAAATAGCTCCATTATACAATATTGATTCAAAATAATTATATATTAATGACAATTTGCTTTTTTTAAAACGATGTACGAGAAGCGTTCAAATATAAATTATAATTTAATATTTATTCAAAAACAAACACAAGGACTGTAATGTATATCATATCATTTTTCTACTCAGTCTCCCTCTTTTTTAATAAACTGGTGCCGTCTTTCCGGAAGTTTCTGTATTTGCCACGAAAAACAAATCTTTTGGCTGCTGTCACACCCATTCCGGAACAATTTCCATGACTTCTTCATTACAACGAGGCATTTTTCTCCTAGGAACTCCTTTAAGGGTCCAAACAAATAAAAAACTGATGCAGCAAGGTCCGAAATGTATGGTAAATGGGGTAGCATGGTCCATTTGAATCGTAATCAGCGCGTGAATAGCTAAATGGGGTTGAGCATTATCCTGTAAGACACAGAGAGAGAAGTTATCCCTACCAATATTGCGGTTTCATTTATTAGATGATGTTTGTTGAGGATGTGTTATATCTGAAGTTACACGTTTTAAACGTAATTGTAAAGTATTCACATTACTAGAAGTAAGAAAAAGCTGTCACCGTGCTTTCGAATAAACTAATATGTTATTTAGGCGAAACTCTTTAACGATCGAAAGGAGTTATTTACACGTTGCGTTACCTTACTCTGTTGCTTTTCCTTCTGATGAAGCCCCTTACGAAAGTAAGCAAAACGTTGAGGTCTTCGACCTCAATAATGACACGGTTCAATCCCGGAAGTCGTTTGTTACTTAATCACAATGGCCGTGAAATCCTCCCAAATCATCTTAATCTGTTATTTGTATATTTTTAAAAGGACATGGAAAACAAGAACAGTAGAGCTCCAAATTTTACAGAAAAAGAGAATGACCTGCTTGTTTCACGTGTCAAGAAATATAAACAAGTCCAAAATGTAAAAAACCGACGCAGTAGCGTGAAAGCAAAAATAAATGCAACGGACTTTAATAGTCAGAGTGGTTTGCTGCCAAGAACTCCAAAAAACCTGAAAGGAGAATATGAAAAAAGTTACAAAAAAGAAGTTTTCTGAAGTGAAAATAGAAACATTTAAGCCAGTTCTGGAACCCCTGTAAGCATTACTTCAGCAAATGTTGAAACAAAAGAGCTGCTAGGTGTTGGAGTGACTGGATTGAATTGTGTCTTTGGGGTAATTTAGAAATTGTCTTTGAAGATGCTGCAAGTTCAGGCCAAAGTCAAACAAGTTTTCTTTCTTTGGGCCACTCGGAGAAGGGCCAACCTCAGCATCTCCCCATTTCCGAATCTTTGCGGCCTGATACCGAAGAATCGTCATTGAGAGATGGTTAGTTTGTGTAGTTTTCTATATTATATAAATATTATAGTACTAATGGTTCGCTGTTTTCCTTTTAGAAAAACTAAAGGGCAAACAGATGATTAACAAGATGAATGGCTTAATGACAGACTGCCGATTCAAAATCAACACATCTCTCGGAAGCAAAATTAGGGGTTGGTAAAGTTTCAGCAGAAAGCATTGCAACATAAATATTGCAAACTTACACGGAGCACGCAAGAAGAAGAACTCCATTTTAAGAAAATTATATATGAGCAAGAGTTGAAAATGAAAAAGACTGAACATGACCTTCGCATATAGGAATTCCAAAATCGCATAAAGCTATTAGAGAATTAAATTAAATAATTTAAAATAATAAATAAAATTATATTAACAACTGTTTCAAGTAGAGTATCAATAACATTATTTACATATTACATTATACAGGGTGTTATGGAAATGAGTGCAAATATTTTAACCAGTTCACCAAAATGAACAACTTTTCTATTTATCGTTTTTCATTTAATCGAATATTTTTTTAATCATTTATACCCCCTAAATTGGACGAGCCGCTTGGGAAGCAAATCTAAGTTCAAGGTGAACGGCACAAGTATATTAAAACTGCAAAGTTCTTGCTCAAAAAACACGCGGTCAATAACTTACCTACCTTAATTGATAAAGTACTTTGGTGACCAGATATGAACTGAATGTTTTATCAGCACCTATGCAGTTTTTGTTGGTTTGCATATCAAAGAAATGTTTTATGTGTTTTGTGCCATGAAATTAAAATATTATTTCAAAGGCGGGTATGCACTTTTAGAGTAAAATTGTTTTGAATTTTAACTCAGTTTTGAGGGGTTTTCGAAAAAAATGATAAATGGAAAAGTTATTCAATTTAATGAGTTCTATTACGAGTTAAAATATTTGCACTCATTTCCATAACCCCTGTATACATATAATAAATAAGTACAATCAATTGGCAAAATAATTATTTATCAAATGTAATCTTACTGTATCAGCATTTCCTTGATTATTAACGTTATTAATTAAATCTTCTCCATTATTTTGATTGTTATTTAACTCCACAACGTTGGGCAAAGCATCATTGTTATTTATAGCTACATTGAGTAAAATTGCTGTTGCCACTATTACATTTGGATTGTTTCTATCTTAAGCCGCATGCCCAGAGAAAGAACTAGAAAACGCCGTTTCCATATACCATACCACTGTTAACTACATTCCAAGTTCATATTTGTGATTCGTTTTTCAGCAAGAGTTACAGGGTTTTGTAAAGGTGTCATCAAATAATTTTTAATGCCATAACCAGAATCATCAACTATGAAACAAATCCAATCTTAACCAACTGTTATTAAACATACTATCAAATGCAACACCTGGCCAACGTGCTAAAACGTTGCGTATTTTGAGCTCTGCATCAGAAACAGTTTACACAGTCAACGAGTAGAAACCTTTTCGATTTCTAAAGTTTTCAGCTGTTGGCTCACCTAAAAACTAATATAAATGATTCAAAATTCGGTATTTGAAATAAAAAAGTGATTGGATTTTAATGTGGGTGTAAGCTGAATCTACGCAAGAAACCGAAAAAAAATACCGAAAAAACTCCCGTAAAAAAGCCGCGAGAAAAAAACCCTTAGGAAAAACTCCCTCCGAAAAAATTAATTACAGATGGCTGCGGGCAAGCAGCACAAAAACATAAAATGGCGCAGTCTATTCCCAAACACAGCTGTTTATTTTAATAAACTATTGACGTATTGTTATCATAAAAAAATGATATTGTACAACACATGTCCAGTTATTTTCCACAGCCACAGAACAATAACTAAAGTCTATATTTTTTCAACAATACGTCAAAAGTTTATAAAAACAAACAGCTGTATTTGACAATAGACTGCGTCAATTGGTGTTTTTGCTTCTGTAATCTTCTGCCATCTGTAATATTGTTTTTCGGAGAAAGTTTTTCTTCCAGGGTTTTTTTCGGGGGTTTTTACGTGCACCCGTGCAATCCATAGCACGTATTACTTTTAGAAAACATGCAGTTTGGCAGAACCGTTGTTTAACTTTTACTATTTCAGCACCGTTTCTCGGTAAATAATAGTATATTATACATCAAGGTAGCGAAGCCTAGTCTTACAGATTATAAGAGGATTCGCTACCGTGGTGTATATACTATTTTTTGCACTACCTAAACGGCTAAATTAAAATAGTAATGTCTGATGGTAACAAAACATATTTGGTAACTTAGCAATTTATTAGATACCACGGAGAAAATTTTTTATTTTACTTTGTCTCCCACGGTAGAGAAAAACAACTTCACGACCTTAAGAAAGGCCATTAATGGTGCGTTCTGAGACTAGTAGTGCAAAAATATTATTACTGTCGAATAAAAGCTTAATGTTAGTAGCAGTTGTAGTGGATTCACAGCGTTATTTCTATAATAAAGAAATAATTAACTTAGCTTTTACAGATTGTTTAATACTATACACATAATAGTGCTGTGTATGGCAAACGAAAAAAAAACATCTGTAGTTATTTTGCTATTAACATTTTTTATAATTTCAACAGAAATGGTGGTTTTTCTTGAAATGACATTACTAACATAACCTTAAAATGGCAGATGAAAAATGCCAATGTCACTTTTACTACAAAACTGGAATTAAAAATCTTGTGTGATACACGCACACAACTTAGTTTTACAGTGAACTTAGAATTAGGCAAACATTTTATTTTTAATTTTTCAAATTCTACAGAAACCGTGCAAAATATAGCGTTAGTTGAAGAGACAAATTTTTCTCTAAAATTTTAAGCTGAATTCAAAAATGTAATACTAATAATATATATTTCAAATAGGAGTTAATAAAAAAAAGGGAAACAAAAACAAAGGAAACCCACTTTAAAGGTATTCAACTGGAAAACAACCTATCTCACATCAATACACATTAAACATGTAATAAAAATGTAATGTTTGAAAAAAATCGTTGGGGCCGTTTTGAAAAAATCGAAAAAACTGAAAATTTACAAGAGTAAACACCATATTTCCGGTTATACACTTTCCTTCAAAAGCTTGCTGTCGCATCTAGATAGTATACAAAACTTATATATGAAGTTTTAACGCCATATCACTTTTCGCTTTTGAGATATTCTCGTCAGAGACAGACACACAGAGAGATAGACTAAAAAAAATTATAATTTTTGGAGTGATTCCAATACTTCCTTTATTGGAAAAGAAAGTAATATAGGTTAGCATTATTAGTAACTTTCTACTGGTATTAAAGTTAATGTCTCAATTTTGACTTTCCAACTGCGTAAGCCAGTCGCTACCAGATGTCGCTTGTTTATAGGGTGACGCAGAGCCAGTCTACTGGCTCTGGGGTGACTCAGAGCCAGTAGATATAGAGAGTACCGCCATTCTTTGATCCGTGAAAATGCCAGTTTGTGTCAAAACTGACGTAAAAACTAACCTGCTAACCTCGAATTTGACATAGACTTACAGTCTTGCCAATTTTAAGTAAAGTTTTGGATTGCCAACAAACGTCACGTTGACGGAATTGTGTTACAAACCTCAAAGTGACGCATATGTCAGAGGAATAAACATGGCGGACGTGGCGGTACTCTCTATATCTACTGTCTCTGGGGTGACTTAGTGTACCTGTATAATACTTTAGTAAGAGTAGGGCAAACAGAGAAAAAATTTGGATCATTTTTTCATGGCTACCAAGATTTAAAGATATATTGAAGAACAAGGTTGGTAAAACTGACACACGAGTTGTCAGTTTCATAAAATTCAAGGTTAGCAGGTTAGGTTTTGCGTCAGTCTGTGTCAAAACTGACGGAAAACCTAACCTGCTAACCACGAATTTGATGAAACTGACAACTCGTGTGTCAGTTTTACCAACCTTGTTTTTCAGTATATCTTTAAATCTTGGTAGCCATGAAAAAATGATCCAAAATTTTTCGCTGTTTGCCCTACTCTTACTAAAGTGTTATACAGGTACACTAGGGTGACTTACAGTGGCTTTATACAAGACAGTGTGGCCATAGGGATGTCTTCGCCGCTATTGGTAGACGCGAATATCCGCCATTAACAGGCAAAATATTTAGTTATTTCTAAGTTGCTCTCAAAGAGGTTGGTAGAACCTGTTCATTTGGTTATGGAAGAAAATAAAACCTTTCAAATCTGACAATTGTAAATTGTCAGTGTCAAATAATTCATTAGCGTCGCAAGCGGGTGAAATTTTATCATCTATTGCCCTGAAAAACTAATATTCTGCACAGTATTTAAATGTGACAATTTAGAATTGTGCTATTGTTGTACCTAATAGCACAAGATGCGTTCGACTTGGAATGTATGAAAAAGAGATTACATCGGTGCTACAATGAATGGGGCTTTAGCATAAGTTTAGAGAAAACGGAGCGTCTATTTAGTAATCAACTTGGAAGCACAATATGAAGTCTTAATAAATGAAGATGTCGCAGTAAGACAAGTAGAAAGGTTTAAATACCTCGGTGCTACAATACAATCGATGAAAAAGGTTTGGGAACAGAAGAGATCAAAACTCGAATAGTACAAAGTAAGAAGATAATGGGATGCTTGAAATCAATTTGATGGGACAATACTATCTCTAACAAAAACAAAACAAGGATAGGTGAAGTAATGGTAGAGTCGATGCTATGTTATGGCAGTGAGGTATGGACTGTAACAGCGGAAATGAAACAAAGATTAGACACAGTTCAAATGGACGAAAAAGCTGAAAGGTATCGAGACGTGATAGAGTGACGAACGAGGAAATAAGACGCAGAATGGAGGCACCAGAGTGAGTTGTGGACAGAACTGAACGGAAAGCGTTAAACTGGTTTGGTCATCTGATGAGAATTGAGGAGATGACGTGGCTTATGAAGATCTCTAATGGTCACCGCCGGGTAAGAAAAAAAGAGGTAGACCACACAAACCGTGGAATGAAAGTATTCGGAGAGCCATGGAAGGGAGGAACCTGGAAGAAGACCAAGCACAGGACAAGGAGGTTTGGAGACAGGGAACAGGAAGACGGCATTTAGCTATATTGTAAACTACCATACCTGAAACCGGTTGTAAACTTCAAGCAACACCTTAAAGCACCACGAACGAACGCCAATGAAAAATGTCAAACGTTCAAACATAACACTGCACGTGCAGCTAACATCAACTAGTTAAAATAACTAGCTCCAAAATAATGACCACTCAAAAACGTTCGATTATTTCTAAAGACACTGTATATCTCTACGCTCAAATTTGCCTGAAAATGGCCGCCAACAATCGTATGGCCACACTGTCTTGTATATAGTCACTGTAGGGTGACTTAGAGACCCTGGGCGACTTAGTGTACCTATATAATACTTTAGTAAGAGTAGAGCAAACAGCGAAAAATTTTGGATAATTTTTTCATGGCTACCAAGATTTAATGATATATTGAAAAACAAGGTTGGTAAAACTGACACACGAGTTGTCAGTTTAAAAGGTTAGCAGGTTAGGTTTTGCGTCAGTCTGTGTCAAAACTGACGTAAAAACTAACCTGCTAACCTTGAATTTGATGAAACTGACAACTCGAGTGTCAGTTTTACCAACCTTGTTTTTCAATATATCATTAAATCTTGGTAACCTTGAAAAAATGATCCAAATTTTTTCGCTGTTTGCTCTACTCTTACTAAAGTATTATACAGTTACACTAGGGTGACTACAATTTGCGTTATATAGATAGCGACAAATGCAAAAATTTTTGTTTTTTTAATTGGGTTTCTACTCCGACTACGCACTTATGAAAAATCATTGATATCTCGTTTAATTATGACTGACAAAAGCCAAGCACACTATAAAAGCTACGTCAATGTCCTTCCCTATCTTAGCATGTGCAGACACGATTTACAAACGTACCTATACATTCATACTAATTTGATACTTCAACAATAGCAATAACCAAACAATGCTTCTAGTTACAATATTAAAAATGCATTGGAGTTCTAACAAAACCGTGAGCGTGTGCGGACGTACGATAGAGCGAGTGCAGTGACCGTTATCAACAAAGCGCAGCAGGCGTACTATATATTCAAGGCATAAACGGTAACCTTATATTTAAGTAATAATCCCATACTGCATCCTACCTATCAAATTCGCAAAATTCCTCTGCCTGGGCGGGAGCCCACGGCTTCATCCCTATCCGACATAAACACAGTAACAATGGAAGGAAACCAACCGGAAAGCAGCAGAACCTCCAGCCAAAGAGGTACAGCTGATAATACCACCTCAAACATAAACAAATCATCAAATAATACTGTAAATACAAGATCTTACTCAAACATTACCAAAACCGGCTTTAAATATCCCAGCAAAGAACAAGGAATTATTCTCAACGCTGTAGAAGGCATCAAAATAAAAGAATACATTTTTGCTATCGACCAAATAGTAACCCGAAAAAATATAATTGCTGCATCGAGAATTTCAAACGAAAGAATCTGTATATACCTATCAAACAAATCTGTGGTAGAAGAACTCATTCGGGACCATCAGCAAGTAACTATAAATGAAAACCAAATAAATTTACGAAGACTGATTACCCCCTCAAAGAAAATTATTTTGTCTAACGTACCACCATTTATCCCAAATGAAATAATAGAACAGGAGTTGCATAAACTCAAAATAAAAACTGTATCATCTATTTATTTTATTAGAGCAGGATTACCCGAGACAGAATATTCCCATATCATCAGTTTTCGTAGATTCCTTTATATACTCCCTCAGGATAGCCCACACAACCTACCAGATTCAATTATGCTTAACTACGACAATGAAAATTATCGGCTATTCGTGCAATTCGATGAGCTAAAATGCTTCAAATGCAATGAATTAAGACATGTCTCTTCCAAGTGCACGAAAATATCGCCCGAATTAACGGAACATCTAAGAGTAGAAAACAAAAAAAGACCGTTAGAATCTACCACTACCGAAAACCCTGAAACACCAGTACTTGAAGACACAGAGGTAATAGAAACCTTAATCCCCAGCAGAAAGGAAAGTACTAGTAAAACAGTTAAGCCTCTAACACAAGACTCTACAGATGAAGAGGTACAAGCCGAAATTAAGAAGAAGAAAAAATCATCCTCCCAAAAACCAAAACGAGCAAAATTCGATCCCACCGAAGAACAGCCACCATTAGACAAATTACTTGAACCCATAAAAAATCTACTTTCAGCAGAACTAAATAGGTACAGTTTTACATATACAGAGTTCTCAAAATTTATAAGGGATATCTACTCCTCCCCAAATCCGTTAGTAATAGCTAAAACCTTTTTACAAGACACAGACACGCTCCTTAAAACACTCAAAGATTTCCATAGCATACTGTCACATAGAAAAATTAAATATCGCTTTACCAGAATAATCAATACAATTGAAAAACAACAAAAACTAATGACTAACCAAACCACTTCAGCTTCTGAGTCCCAATTAATGGACTCCGATACTTATTTCTAAATATAAAAATTAAATTACAGTTTAACTGCAATGGGTTTTACACCCGCTTAAATTATATACAAATGCTTCTCTCTGACCATCAACCAGACATACTTTGCCTGCAGGAAACACATCTAAAAATGGACAAATCTACAATACTGAAAAATTACAATACATATAACAGGTGTCGACTAACCCAACATGCTAGTGGAGGAGTCAGCATTGGTGTACAACAAAACATCCATTCCGAACATCTACAGTTAAATAGCAAATTAGAAGCTATAGCCGTTAATATATGGTCCCCGTATAAAATAACTATTTGTAACATTTATATTCCGCCCGATTCGACCCTGGAAGAAAAAGATATCGAGAATCCAATCAATCAGCTTCCCGTTCCGTACATATTGGTAGGAGACTTGAATACCCACAGTAGATTATGGAATAATAAAAACCCTCCAACAAACACAAAGGGCAAAGTGATAGGAAAAATCTTGGAAAACTTTGACCAACTGGTTTTGCTAAATGATGGAAGCCCAACGCATTTCAACGCACGCACAAATTCCCTATCAGCAATTGACATATCTTTTAGTCACGCCAAACTAGCTCCCTTTATAGCATGGTCGGTACTCTCCAATCTATACGACAGTGATCACTTCCCTATATTAATAACAACTAACCAACCCAGACATATCAATATTCCTCATACAAAATGGAAACTATCCGAAGCAAATTGGATGTTATACCAGCAGCTTCTTCAAAGCTCAGCGTTTTTCCATATCCCCCTAGACATTAACGACCATGTAAAGAATATCACAGAAGCCATCATTAACGCAGCAACGACTTCAATTCCAGTTAAAACAGGTAGCCCTTACAAATATACAGTTCCCTGGTGGAACAATGAATGTTACAAAGCAGTAAAAGAAAAAAATAAAGCGTTCAATAGATACCGCAAATACCAAACAACCGAACACCTGGTAGAATTTAAAAAACTCAGAGCTTAAGCTAGGAGAATCATCAAGACCAGCAAGCAGAAATCCTGGACAAATTTTGTAAGCTCCATTAACGTACAAACCTCAATAAAAGAAGTATGGCAAAAGGTGCAAAAAATCCAAGGCAGAACAACCTCCTTCGAAATACAGGCGATTCAAAAACAACCAAATCTGTTAACGACAAATCAAGAGGAAATAGCAGACATTTTAGCTAAACATTTTCAAACTGCGTTCAGATCGAACTCACAGAACACGACAGTCAATGCAGAGAATAAAGAACCAATTATCACACAAAACAAAGAAATATATAACACCCCCTTCAACATGTCTGAACTTGATACAGCCCTAATCGTAGCCAGAAACACCTCGCCTGGTTAAGACAAAATTCATTATCAAATGATAAAGCACCTTCCAGAAACGTTTAAAGAAATTCTACTTGCCTTATATAATCGTATTTGGGAGAACAACATCTTTCCTAATCAATGGAAACAATCAATAATTATGCCAATAATAAAACCACACAAGGATAAAACAAAAGCCTCTAGCTATCGTCCAATTGCATTAACAAGTACGCTAAGCAAGACCATGGAACGCATGGTAACCCAACGACTTACTTACCATATTGAAAGTAACAATTTCATCACACCTTACCAAAGCGGATTTAGAAAGAAACGGTGGACCATGGACAATATAGTAAAATTAGAAACCGACATTAGAAACGCCTTTGTAAATGGCAAACAGTTAATTGCAGTATATTTGGATATCCATAAGACTTTCGACTGCATCAATGTTAAGAAAATACTAAACACTTTAACAGAATGGGACATCAAAGGAAATATGATTAACTTCATAAACAACTTTTCGCAGAACATGAAATTTAAAGTAAGACTCGGAAGGTACATTTCAAAGGAATACACGCAACAAAGGGGCCTCCCACAGGGCTCTGTACTTAGTGTGATACTGTTTCTGGTAGCTACAAATGATATTGGACGTTATTTATCAAATTCTGTGAAGTATCTCATGTACGCCGATGATCTGATAATATATACCTCAAATAAAGATATAAACTACATGCAAAAAGAATTACAACAAGCTATGACGTCACTACACAAATGGAGCCAAGAAAATGGTCTAACCTTCTCTACAGAAAAATCAAAGTGCATAACCTTCAGCAGGAAAAGACGACCCTCTACACCTCCCATAAAACTGGACAATTCTTATTTAACATACGTGAACGAAATCACTTATTTAGGAATAACATTAGATTCTAAACTAACATGGCATCCCCACATCCTAGGCCTGAAAAATAGTTGTCAAAAAGTCTTAAACCTATTAAAAGTAATTTCACACCAATCGTGGGGAGCAAATCAGACTACCCTGATGACAGTATTCAATGCTTTACTTCGATCTAAAATCAATTATGGGAGCTTTATCTATGCAACATGCAGCAAAAGATTCCTCAAGCAGATAGATTCAATCTACAATTCTGGACTACGACTTGTTTCCGGCGTCCACAGAACGTGTCCTATCCAAAGCATATACGGCATTACAGGAGAATTGCCCCCAGAACTCCGCCGAGAACAACAATTGCTTAACTACCTTCTAAGCGTTGTAACAAACTCAAGTCATCCGAACTATAGAGAAGCACTCAAACCCTCCTTTGAAAATACCTTTAAACTGAAGCCGTCCTTAACCCCCCCTATCCTAAATAAAGCAAAAAACCTTATGGAGAATTTAAACCTCAGCCTATCGTCAATCACTACACAGAACAAAATCCTCCCATCCTGGACCGTTCGTATTCCTGAAATTAATACATCCCTTACGCAATTCGTAAAATCACAAACCCTACCTGCCGTTTACAAAGAGTCTCTGAAGGAAACACTCCATAAATACCCTGACCATCAACATATATATACAGATGGATAAAAAATAAACGACAATATCGGATCTGCATTTCAAGTGGGAAATCACATCGAATCATATAAACTAAATATAAACAGCTCAATACATACAGCAGAACTTTATGCCATTAAAATGGCCCTTGAATATATCAGCAATTCCCCACCAGATAAATACATCCTCATGGTAGATTCGCTTAGCGCAATCGAAAGCATCAAAGACGTAACCAATGATAACCCATACGTCTCCGAAATCCACTCTCTCTTTAACCAACTCACGGCAAGCCAGAACAGCGTAATCATCGTATGGATCCCATCCCATATAGGGATCAAAGGAAATGATCAAGTCGATGAAGCGGCCAAGCGCACAACCACGATAGAGCAGACGATAAATACCATTACGGCAACCGACATGAAGGCAACTGTAAGAAACAAAATAACCGACAAATGGAACCAGTCATGGCGGGAAATTGAAGGGAACAAACTACGTAGTGTGAAATCATTCCCACAAAAGTCATCACTCAAGGTTCAACTAACCCGCAAAGAAGAAACCCATCTAAACCGATTGGCAACTGGACATATTCGTGCCACACATGACCATCTTCTCCAAAGACAAGATCCTCCAACTTGTGAACTGTGTAATGTTCAACTAACAGTTAAACACATAATTATTGAGTGCCCAAAATTCCACCCACAAAGAATACAAAATCAGCTACCGGATAGCATGGAAACAGTATTCAAAAATACAGACAGTAGTGTTAAAAATTTATTAAATTTTGTTAAATCTATAAATATATCTGTGTAATCAAGACTGCGCTAATGGCCTCGGCAGTCGAAGCGCAAATATCCAAATAAAAAAAAAAAAGTTCATTCCGTGTTACGTAACTTCGACTATTTACTATTACAAAAATGCTCATTCTGAGTCGACTTAACCGGGTTTATGGCAGTCCTTCGTCTAAAGGAAACGCATCATAAATTAGTCGCTCTGCAACAACAGCAGGTAAGCAGATATCGCTGGAGACACAAACAGATGGTTTACGAAAATTGATAGAGCTACCCCTTTCGTTTCAACTTCAAACAAGTTCCAATGATATAACTTAGCTATGCAACCAAACAATCATATCACAATTTTAAGCGTCTCGGTACTACGGTCGCCCTCTACAATTTATTCGGCGCGTAACACGAAAATTCTCCAACCTTAAGCCTTTTTTGTGGTTTTCTCTTCTACGATTCATGCTGTTTCTTTGGGTATTTTGAACACTACAAATGTATTTTAATATTTCTAATTTTGAAATATGGCGAAATACACAAAAATACAATAGAAAATGTTAATAGCACACCACATAAATACATAAATGTCAATTCATACACTTTTGTTGGTAACAGAGTTACATGAAAAATGAATAGGAAAAAAAACAGGGGCGGACAGTGCTTCACGCTCTAGCGAGTGAGCTGATTACATTGACGTTTCCAATGCCACTCACGCTCCAGGTCGTGACAAAATACAAAAGTTCCAAACACCTGAGTTATCACAAAAACTGTTTCTATAGCCTATTCATTTTCGATGTGATTCTAGTAGGCATTAAACTTTTATATTTTTAAAGTGTGGCAACACGTTTGTTTAACAAATTGCAATCAAATATCATTCATGAATGTGAACGTTACCATTCTTGTATTTATTGGCAAATATCTACACTATCATACAAATTTTAAGAATGATCCCAGTCTACTCTGAATCACACAGAAAATGATCACTCTGTACATATAAATATGAGACGTTAAGGAAAAGTTTCGACCGAAAACAGAAACATAATGAGTGGAATCGTTTTCGTTGTGAGATCCAAAGGGGTGGATCTCACAACGTTTTCACTGTTTTTGTCCTTCAGATGGACTTCTCTGTTATTTAGGAGTTGATTTTAAACGGTTCTCGTTTCGGCCTATTTATAAGTAAGATGTGTATTCATTTGTGTGTCCGCATGCGGTCACAATTTTCCTGGTAGTGTATTGCACACTGCTACTTTGCATCTTACGAGATCCTATCGTCCAGCATTTACGTGCCCTTAGTTAAAACATATCCTTAATAGATCCGATAACCATGATTTAGTCGGCGACGAGACCATAGTTCGTACAGTACCTACGTATTTTGAAGCAAAGAAAAAACGCAGGAAATTTGTGAAGCTTACAGTCTTCGAAATGCTTTGTTCAAGAAGTAATAAAATATTGAACATGGCCCTACAGGGTTCCAATCACTCTAAAGACAAAGGTAAGTAGTCTGAAATTATTTAATTGCCTAGATAAGCCAGACACCAGGGCCGAGAAGTAGACCCAATACGGAAATAATTCCCAGGAAATTGGGAATTTTTGTAATCGCTGTATTTTTAATTCTTGTTTAATACACATACGTTATGCCCATAGTACCAGATTAGCGTTAGTCGTCATATTGCCAAAATTGCGGAAAATGTTATACGCTTTTTCTTCCATAGATTTATGAGAATTCTAGTAAGTTGCAATTTTTTGTTTTATTAAATCCTACTCTCTAAATTGAAATTAAAGTATCGCTGTATTGTCCATTAATATATTTTATATATTCTAGAAAGCTTTAAAGTTGTGCTGCCCGAATTTTCAATTGATTTTTTCAAATTAACTAACGAACTTTGTTGTCTTTTGGAGTTATTTTGACAATGTAAACAAATCAGACTATTCTTGTTTTCATTGTATTAACCCTAGTAACCCCAAAACCGGGTCAAAAATGACCCAGGATTCAAATTTTCTTGTACCATTTTTTTTCAGATGCTATTACGTCGTTTTGCTTCTAGATATGCTATTCCTATGCTGTCTGTCACCGTATGCCATAAATAAAAATTTACAAAGCGGTACCTGAAATTTTTTATTACTTTCTTTGCTTAAAGGGTCAATTTTGGCCCATTTCGGTACTTCGCCTGTTGTAGTCAATTAATGTTTTATGCCTGCTCGTACATGTCGCTGCATGCATGAATTTCATTGTAAAGCGCCGTCTGGCGAATTTTGCCTGTTAGTGCATGTGCATGCATGAGTTTTATTGGTAAAAAATGTTTGAGGAATTTACAGGAATTATACATGTTTGTCGTATGTCTATATAAAAGCAGGGTTCAAAATTTACTTTCAGTTTGCTGTTACCATTTGGTCATAATAAATCCAAATAAAATTCCGCTAAGTGACGAGCAACTAGCTAAGCTTTTAGAATAAAGTGATTATAGTGACGAAGACGTTCCTGAAGTGTGCATTGAAGTAGACGATAATGAAGAAGTTGAGAGAATCGGTGACAGTGAATTTGGAAGTGAAGTTTCCGGTTCTGAAGACTCGAATGATGAACTCGTTGCTGGAGCTAATAATGAGAAAATAGATGGGAGATTGTGAATGTGTCCGATACAAAAAGAAAATCTAAACAAGTGAATATACTTCTTGAAAAGGAAGGACTTCCACAATGCAGTACGAATGTACAGTCTGTTCTCGATGTATTTTCGCTTTTTATTTATTATGTATGCATGATAAATATTAAATATAAGAAACGTATTAGATATTTTATATATGTAAGGAGGGCAAAAAATGTTTTAAACAATTATAAATAGCAAAATTATACAGTGGGTCAAAAATGACCCATTTTGGTACTTGGCGTTCTCTCAATTTTGTGGGGTTACTAGGGTTAAGTCAAATATCAGCAGTATAAATGTAAAATTTCGTTGGAGTACAGCCTATGAGTATAGAGAAATTTTAGAAAAAAAAATTGAAAATGCAGGCGACAATTTAATAGTATTTAGGCTTTACTTAGGTGCCCTGTGTACGCACTTTGATGTTTACAAAATCTCATTTGCTTCCAAAAAGATGTTTTTCGATATTTTGAAGACAAAACCGTGTTTGGCTCAAATAAACAACTATAATTTCAAATTAGAAAAACAAGTTAGGTTTCGTTCTTTACTTTTATGATTTTTATCAGTAATTATTGCAATTGAGTGCGATAGGAGTAATTCTCTCATATATGCACTTCATATTTCGCTATAGTTTGAATTTGTATTTCGTTCTCTTCTTATTTTATTACTTTATATATAACTAGCAAGATGCCCGTTCTTCGTACAGGCAACAAATGTTTTTTCTTCTAAATTTTAAATGAATTCTAGAGCGCCCTCCTCCCCCTCACTCAATACGCTAAACTAACAAACGCTGCACAACAATATTGTAGGAAAAAAGGAAAAACAATTCTTTCGAAAAAATTTCTCCACAACTTTTTTTAATGCTTTACAAACCCCCTGGAGATGTGTACGTAATTGTCGTTCACCTTGTATGTATTGATAAAACTATAGTTTTAGTATAACAATCAGATAAAATTAAAATATATGTGTACAAACTAAATGTTGTATTCGTAAATTTTAGCAAGATAACTTAACACCCTACCCCTTTTCAGTTTTCCCTTTTTACCGCTTTAAGGGTAACATTAAAATCCCTTAAACCCCTTTCTAAATATTTTAAGAATACGTCTGTACGCCAAAAAAACAATGTTCTAACTCAATAAACATAGGAGATACAAAGGGTTCTTTAATTCACCCTGAATCCAGATTTGCACCTTTAAGGGTTGATTTGGGAAAATCCTGAAACGTGTTTTTAGACATTCGTATTGGATACCTATGCATACAAAAAACCAAGTCGATATCTTATCGGGTTAAGAGATATTGAGGAATTCGTGAAAACACACTTTACCGCTTTTCACCCCCTTAAGGGTAACATTTTAAAATCCCTTAAACCGCTTTCTAAATATTTTAAGAATACATCTATATGCCAAAAAAGAATGCTCTAGCAGGTCTAGCTCAATAAACATAGGAGATACGAAGGGTTCTTTTATTCACCCCGAATCCAGATTTGCATTTTTAGGGGTTGATTATGGCAAAATCCTGAAATGCGTTTTTAGACACTTGTATTGGATACCTATGCAAGCAAACACCAAGTCGATATCTTATCGGGTCTAAGAGATATTCAGAAATTCGTAAAAACACATTTTACCCCTTTTCACCCCTTAGGGGTAAAATTGTAAAATCCCTTAAATCACTTTCTAAATATTTTAAGAATACATCTATATGCCAAAAAAATGAATGTTCGAGCTCAATAAACCTAGGAGTTACAAAGGTTCTTTAATTCACCCCGAATCTAGATTTGCACCTTTAGTCGTCAATTAGGGAAAAATTCTGAAATGTGTTTTTAGATACTTCTATTGGACACCTATGCAAGCAAACACCAAGTCGCTATCTTATCGGGTCTAAGAGATATTCAGAAATTCGTGTAAACACGGTTTACCCCTTTTCACCCCTTTAGGGTTAAAAATTTTCAAATTCCCTTAAACCGCTTTCTAAATATTTCAAAATACATTTATATGCCAAAAAAGAATGTTGTAACTCAATAAACATAGGAGATACGAAGGGTTCTTTAATTCATCCCCAATCCAGATTTGCACCTTTAGGGGTTGATTAGGGAAAAATCCTAAAATACGTTTCTAGGTATTTGCATTGATAATCTTTGCAAGCAAACACCAAATCGATATCTTATCGGGTGTAAGAGATATTAAAGAATTCGTGAAAACACATTTTACCCCTTTTCACCCCCTTAGGGGTCGAATTTCAAAAAATCCCTTCTTAGCACTACCTAACATAACAAATTGAACCTTCCACCAAATTTCAAGTTCGTAGTACCAGCAGTTACGGCTCTGCGTTGATTAGTAAGGGTTGTGACTTTCCTTTATATCGAGAGATCCAAAAAAAAACTGTTCCTCAACGGGCTGTGGAAATTCAACGTAGGAATAATATGTTGGTGACACTGTACGTCAATGTCAAATTCGAGGTAAGCAGGTTAGGATTTGCGTCATTTTGTGTCATAACTGACGGAAAACCTAACCTGATAACCTCGAATTTGACATTGACGTACAGTGTCACCAACATATTATTCATACGTTGATTTCCACAGCCCGCTGAGGAACAGTTTTTTTGGATCTCTCGATATATGTATAGATTATTGGTGAAAATATAAAGACATTATTATTGTATAAATGCAGGTAATGCTAAAATTTATATTGCTTGCATAATAAATAGGTGACCTGCGCTAATAAATAGGTACTTTGTTACACTTTAATTATACGCAGAACCTGAGTTTCCTTTTAATTTATGGAAGAGAATTGAAATTTGATACAGTTTTTTCGCTCGTACTGTACCATCATGAATACGTAGAAAACGATATTAAAGTGACAGAAACTTTTTTTATACATCTGTATTTATATTTTAGTTATCAATGCGGCCAGTGTTGATGATCGTCAGCAATGTCAGGAACCGATAGCAAATGAATATTTGGACTCCACAGGTGAAATTAATTAATTAGAGTACGCATATTGCATTAAGAATAATTTTTTTCTAGTTGCATTTAAAGTGGAAAAATTCTTTGCAAGCATAGAAGATGAGTACAGACAAACCGGTAATATTAAAATCGAGGGGTATTCCGCGAAAAAATATTATGTACACTAATTCCCAAGATTGTTAGTAATTCCTCTAATTCCATACTAATTCCCTAGTAATTCCCCTAATTCCCTTGTAATTCCCTACTAATTCCTTAGTAATTCCCCTAAATCTCCACAACGATAACTAGTAACACCCTTAGTATAATACTAGTTATTTTAAGATAATATCACCAAAGTGACAATATTAATATCTTCTCTTCAATTAAATTAAAAAATTATAAGCAAGATAATTAGATCTAGAAGATTATGTTGGAAATAGCGGTCAGGATTTCGAAGTAAACCAATTTCTATGTGGTCGAAGTTTCGACAATTTTATTGCGTCATCTTCAGGATTCTGAAGATAAAGCAAACAAATATTGTTAAGTCTATACACACAGACTAAGTATGGGTCATTCCTAAAACGCTAAACACTAGTCATATAATCGCTTAAATGTACAGTTAGCTATAGTAGTTATAACTCGATATATTTTTTAATAATGTTTTGTTTGTTTTATGATATCCTTGCGGATGGTGAAATAAGATTGTCAAAAGTCAACCAGATAGATTTAAAAAAAAATTCTTTAAAATCCTGACCCCAGTTCTCAAAATACTACTTCTACTTTAAACTACATGATTGTTAAAACAAAATCTTGTAGATAATTAGAAATTGTGGAAATGTTTGCAATAATACCCCATGAAAAATGAACATTTTATTCAAATGAAATACAAGGTGAGAGTGTATATCTACGGTTAATGTTGAGGAGGTCCAACCTTTTTAATTCAAATGGCCCGATTCCAATTAGATTGATAGGACCGTAGAAGATTAAATCTTTATGTGTATTAGCAACACCTTGCTTTCGATGCCAAATAAAAGAGTTGAGTTGGGCTTTTCAAAACTTTATTTTGTATTGCTCGTCTCCACAATCTTAAATTATTTGACCAATGAAAAATGACTGGTGGTTGAAAACTGCGTAATAGTTCTGTTTTATCTAATTTTTAATTTCCAGTCCTGTTTTGCCTATGCCGTCTTTAGATCCGAACTGAAAAAATTCTTCTAATTCATCAACCCAATCGGAATCGTCGAGTGCCATATATATTATGTTCTTCAAGGTTTGAAGTCGAGTCAGTGTCATTTGTTTTATTCATTTTCTATTGCTTCTTGTTGGTGATTTTAGAGGTTGAGGTCAGCTGTCTTTTCTTAGCTTTCTTATGGAGTTTTTCCAGAAGCACCGATAAATGCGCCAATCAATCTATCAATCGATACTAACTCTTGCGTTTGATCGATTCAAAGCCAGCAGTATAAATTATTTTTTAATTATTGACGACTTATAGCCCAGTGGGCAAGTACATTTTACCTGGATTTTGGATATGTTGTATGTACAGCTGATTGCAAATAAAAGTGGGACAAGTCTTGAGACTACTTTTTGCGTTTTTAATAACGTGTGAAACTTTCTCTAACTTATATTTCCGTAGGTGAATACATTAAATATTATTAAACATAGATGCATAAGAAAAGGAACATAATTACGAGTATTTAATATGTTATTGTACTTCATATTACAATATTACATATTAGCTGTCCCAGTTTTATTTGCAATCAGCTGTACCTAGGCCCTTACTAAATATGCAAGTTTTGTAATTTGGGACGCCTGTGCGCGCGTCAATACGACCACTTTTGTGTCACTGTTTTCGGTTTTTGCTTGATAGCTCTTTACTGGTGCGTTCTACAAAAAGTGTTTGGCCAGTTTTTGTACAGCACAAAATTTCCTATAATTTACTCTAATAAAAAAATTTCCTAAACCTCAGAATTACCGAAATATCGAGCCTCAAAGGTAGAAAAGTTACGAAAAACTAAAAAACACGTTTTTTAAACAATTTATTCCACTGACGTGTGGCCTACTTTTATTCATCAAACTCATACAGATATGACCCACAAGAGATTCTATTTCTTCATACATATAGTGGGTGTGACACTACGTCGGCCCTGTTTGAGCTTGGAAAAACCAAAGTTTGCAGTGTTCTTCAGATGCACCCTAATTTAGTTGAAGCATAAGTGCATTCAGAGAGTCAGAAGCTAGACAAAAGTTCCAGTAAACATATGTTCGAAATGCGTCCAAAGAGAGCTACAGCCCTGAAACGGATATAAAAAACAGATTCTATTTAATTAGAATAATAGGCACAGTTGCGGCAAAAAAAATAGGACAGTTACTTCTATTTTCGCGATTATTCCACCTTTTGTCACTGCATGTATATGCGATAAAACTACTTTGTCGTATTATTTCTAATTTGGAATTGTTTGGCAGATGTCAAATATTCAATGTTGCAATATAATATATTAACAAAACAAGTTCAAGCAGCTAGAATTAGACAAAAATCTGTTATAAGAGTTGTCCCATTTTTATTGGCCGCAACTGTACACGTGCGAATCACTGAACCAATTTTAGCAATACACTTGCTTACCCTAAGGAAAGCGTATAGAGGAGTATTGTAGTGTGGGAGACGTTTACATTCATTGCTGGAGATGCAGGGTTATGTCTAGAGTTGCGTGCGCTGCTCTGTACTTCCTTATATTCCTCACTAATTCTTCAAATAATTCCTCTAATTCCTTAACCAATTCCCCTAATTCCTTAACGAATTCCCCTAATTCCTCAACCAATTCCCCTAATTCTTCCACTAGTTCCCCTTATTCCTCAACTAATTTCCCTAATTCCCCACCTAATTCCTATAATTCCTCTAATTCCCTACTAATTCCTAAAGCATGTACACCAAAATTCACCCGCGGAATACCCCTCGATTAAAATATAATATTATTTATACAGGGTGCGCTAATAGTTGTGAATGAATTGTAGTTTCTCTATAACGGTGATATGTATAGAGAGAAAAAATAACATAATGACCAATGATTCATTGTAAACGACATACCTAAGTAACAAAATTTGAGAATATCAACTGTTATGTGCGAACCTAATTGTAAATTCGAGGATCACTCTAATAATTTTATTTTTGGCTATCTGAGTGATCTATAATGGGTGTTCCTAAAGTGCTTCATTGAGGGGCTACTGGCCATCAAAAACCTTTAAAAAAATTTAATTGTTTTAAATCACAAGAGATTGAGTTTTAGTGAACGGTGTTACATTTAGGATATGAATTTTTACTGGAAAAGTGACTTTGTCCTCAAATTTTCGGTCTTGTAATTCATAGGGTGGTCAAAAGCTGTCCATCCACACCTGAAGAATTTCATAGTTTTTTAACGGTTACATCAGCAATCTCTAAACTTCTTCTACAGAGAGGGCCTCTCATTCTTGGCATTTATTGTCTCTTATCCGATTTGTCTATCTACCTTAGTTTAGGCAGAAAACATAATTTTTACGTGTACAACATCCAAAAACCTTTGTATACGTGAAAATGATGGTCATTTTGAACAGCTGCTAGAATGCTTTCTCGTTCTTTTCTGTGTTTGCGGTACTCTTAATTTTAGCTATTTTAGCTTTTTTAGGTAAACATAACTTATTTCAACTATATTAAGGTGTAAAAGGTTTTCTATTCAAAAATTCGAGTTATGATACATTAATTATACACTTCCTTAATCCGTCGGAGTAGACATACAGAATAAATTTTAATTTATTTAATTTATATTTGTAAGATTTGAAAATATATAATTTTTATTTAAAAAATTGAACAATTCAACTTGAAAACGATGGAATTTTAAAAACATAATATATTTGGAAGTGAACTTAAAAGCAAAGAATATTTTTGTATGACACCAGGTAAAGTAGTGGCAAAACTTATTTCGATATTGTTACGTGTACAGAATATTAGCTTGTGCAACTAGAGTGGATTTGATGTCCATACCGGTTGAGGATAAAGTTTGAGCACGACACCGTAGGTTAATGCTATATTATCCGAGGGCGATATGGATATTTCACTCGAGTTGTACAGCATAATTTTCCTACGACCTAACAGCGAAAGAAAGAAAAATAAGAAGTATAGACTTTTAAATGTTATTGAATGAGAGTTGACGGTTTTATTTCCTTGGATAACTTCTTCATGTAGGTAGTTACAACATTTTCGCAGATAATTTTAAATTTATTTACCACTGTCCAGTCCATAATCTTGTAATCAAATTCGTATTTACTTTTGAATTTTTGTGATAATAACGTCTCGTACGTTAAATTAGCTGCTGAACGAATATCTGGCGGAGTACCGTTCATCAGTCACTCATTTTTAACTACTTTGACTTAAATTAAGTATTATAAATTAAAAACGCCAATAATGTTAAATTACTTTCACAGATTATGAAAATTAACATTTTAATAATTAATATAACCACGTAATATGACTAACATTCTTTGTGATTGGCGGATTTCATATCCGTACGTGTTTGGATATGAAATTATGTTCGTTCAGTTAACTTGAATTGACTACTTATGTATTTTGTACATTTTAAAGAAAACAGAAGATAGTGCATGTGGGATTAGAAAAACTACATTTTGTTCAAGCTATTGACACGTCCCCTGTGTGTACAGTAAACATAAAAAATATATCAATAGGCAATTTTCTTACCAGATTCGCTTACCTACACCAATTTGATGCCGGTGTCTACAGAAACCCAAACAAGGGCCGATGAAGCGTCTACCGTCATTATTGAAAACAATACTGTTGAACCTTTGCCACATGTTGAATTTAGTCCTAGCAAAACTACTATTATAAGTGAAAGTCCTATAGAAGATTCTGGTTTTTCGTATCGACCTGATAACTATGAAAACACAAATGATAGTTTGCTTTCAGATGAATCTAGGAGCAGTGTTAGAAAAGTAGTGAAACAGCTAGGTGAAATAGGATCAGTAGAAAGTTGTGTATTAATAAAGACAGCTCTACTAAGAATAAATTGAAATCTGATATTCAGAAGTCCAGCGAAAAGAAAAATTTTAATTTTTCCGGAACTGTGGATAAGTCAAAAAAGTTAGGCATTACGAACAAACGAGTTTGGGACAAAAAGACCACCTGCATTTTCTGTGAAGAGTTTGTTACAAATTTCACTAGGCATATATCCAGGAAGCATAGTGGAGTAATAGAAGTCGCTAAATATTTGTCACTGAAGAAAGGTTCGGTTGAAAGAAAAAATCTGGCTAAGAAAGAGGGGCAACTTTTTTTATAATGTTAGCGGTGCGCCTTCAATTAAACCTGTTAGAAGACCAGATCAACACGCTTCAACTTCTTTGGCTAAAGACTATTTACCTTGCAAATACTGTTATGATCATTTTAAGAGAAGGTATCTTAGGCGACACATCAAAATTTGTAAATTAAAAAAGGACGAATTAGGTGACAAGCGCAGAAACATTCAAGCTGAAGCTCAATCTCTATTACTGACCTTTTCGAGCGAGGATACTAAACTAGTCGAGGAGGTTTTTCCAAGAATGGCACCAGATGATACTTCTGTAGTTGTGAAGGGCGACCCTCTCATCCGAGCATTTGGAACAAGGTACTTAAAGAGTCATAAAGAACGACATCTGATTACGGTGGCCTCAAATAAAATGAGGGAACTTGCCCGTTTTTAATGGAAATGCGAAAAATAGAAATTAGTTGTCAAACATTACAAGACTGTCTAAAGCCCACAAATTTTGATTCGATCATTACATCTGTCAAAATGATTGCTGGTTATGACTCAAAAACTGACAAATTTAAGGCTCCATCGTTAGTATTGATGATTGGTACCCTGAAACAGTGCTGCGATATTGCAGAATATTTATTACTTAAAGAATCACCATTACTACGCAGAACTGATAACTTAGAAAACACAATTCAAGAAATCAAGACAGTGGAAAATTTTATTGAAAAGCAGTGGTCTTATGAACTATCTACAAACGCATGCAAGGAAATCTACCAAAATAAATGGAACAAGCCAGCATTTTTACCACTCACTTCAGACATAAAAATCTTTAGAGACCATTTAATTTTTGTTCAAAAGAAATCCTTTGATACGTTAAAAAAATATCCGGAAGATATAAATGCTTTTAAAAGCCTACAAGAAAGTGTATTGGCTCAGTTGATTCTTCTGAATCGAAAGAGAGCTGGCGAAGTACAAAGAATTTTTTAAGCACTTACTTAAATTCGTTTTGTGAAACACCCCAAGAAGAAATTGAGCTATCCTTGTCGCCAGTAGAAAGAGAATTAACAAGGATTTTTCAAAAGAATTGTAATTCGTGGCAAAAGGGGGCGTGGCGTACCAATACTTTTTACTCCAAAAATACAGAAAGCATTGTCTGTACTAATATCGCTCAGAGAATCGTTCTGCGATAAAAGAAATGAATATCTCTTTCCTATACCGAATACAGATCAGAGCTGTCTTCGAGGATCTGCAGTAATTCGACAATTGGCAATTGCTAGTGGGGCAAAGAAACCAGCAGCTCTAACATCTACCAAACTGCGGAAGCAAGTTGCTACTGTTGCCCAACTTTTAAATTTCACTGAAGGGGATGTTGAGCAACTGGCAAATTTTATGGGTCATTCCAAACATGTCCATAAAACATTTTATCGGTTACCAGAAAACGTTTCCCAAGTGGCCAAAGTGAGCAAATTTTTAATGATGATGGAAAAAGGCACCGCAGATCGATATAGAGGAAAAAATTTAGACGAAATAGATATAAACGTCGATGGTCTAGTATCGGAGGAAGAGGAAAATGGTGATACAGATCTTAGTTTTTCAGATGATGGAGAATCTGAGAGCCGATCCAAAGATAAATTAGAAAAGGTTCAGTTATTGCACCCGATAACTAACAAAGTACAAAAACCAAGAGAAAAAATCCTACGGGAATCCAAAAAGAAAAAATCGATGGTTGAACATCCGTCAGTAAAATTATCGCAAAAAGAAGTCTCCAACAAAAGGGGTTCATTTGATAAAGGGAAAAAGAAAACACATTTTGTTAGAACTCCGTGGACAGATGAGCAAAAGGCAATCACTACAAGCTACTTTCAAAAGCACATTCTGTTTAAACAACCTCCAAAAAAGCCAGAATGCGAAGACCTTATTTGTAAAAATAGAAACATCATGAAAGGTATATAATTTAGTTATATATGATGGACTATAAACATTTATTTTTTATATTTCAGGTAAAATTTGGAAGAAAATAAAAACATTTGTCTACAACATTTATAGAGGTAATAATAAATAATCAATTAGAGCTATGTTTGTTGATAAAAATGTATGAATATTCTCTGTCAAACTCTTATTAAGAAATAAATTAAATTATAAAATACAGCTTTTCTACTTAAATTGTTTTCATAAAGGTTAAATTATCTTCAGTTTTTCGTCAGAGTGTATATATAGTGGTGAGTTGGGAAACGCACCATAGAGATTTCAATACTAAATATTAGATGTTGTAATATCAGCTCCCCTAATTACTTTGAGGCAAAATGGTATTTAGATTTTTGGTAGAGAAAAAAAAATACTGGATTCACTCTTATTTTTTTAATATTCTTTTGTTTTCCGAAACAGGAAAAACGAAGTAACGAAAACTTCTACTTTTAAAAAATTCAGTGGTGCCATAGAATCATAAACACAAACAATTATTAGACTAACTTATTATTATGCCACCGTTTACTCTTAAGAATTGAAAAGAATAAGAAATGGTAGAAACACAAGTTTATTTTACAAATAACGATAAAAAATGAGGAATTATAATAAATGTTCACTAAATCAACTAATCAATTGTAATTATGAAAATGCGATTACAACTGTCACATAAAAAGAACAAAATGTGTAGGCCTGCTGTTGTTTTAAAGAAACAAAAAGCTTGCTTTTTTAAATGAAATTTTGAAAAGGTATTTTCTTATATGCCTGGAAAATATCTTCAAGTTTATATTTCATAAAATAGTATATTATTGATTGAAATTCCCATTCAGTTCGTTAAATTTGAGTTACTCTACATCGGCAACGGTCGATCTTCAGTGCCATCCGCAATACAGCTGTGCGAATTAGACGCCAATAGCTGTCATCAATACGCTGTAATTGTATAAAAAACGCCAGAATCGCTTAATATAAAGTGAATAAAATGGCAACGTTGGACAGATCTCATAAGGACGATTCTTTACACTGCTATAAACATCTGGATCTCTGAGAGTACATAGGAAGTGAGCTAAAGTGAACACACTCCGGAGCTCACAAAGATTACTCAAGGTTTTTTTAAAACCGCAGTGTGTTGGTGTATTTAATCGAAAATCGTACGACACTCATTAATGACCAATAGAAAAATTAGTTCACGAGCCGTATCCAAGACAACAAAAAAATTTCTTGGAAATTTTTTGTAGCTAGACATTACTTCTTTTTAGGGTTTGTGTCGTTACGATTTTCTTACCGAATCTGCATTCGAGCATTAATTCATAACCGGAAATTATTTTTCGTGCATTCAACAACGTCCAATTTGCCCTCGCGTCCCGCTCGGGCAAATTAGTACGACGTTGTTGGAACGCACTCAAAAAAATTTCCGGAAAGAATTAATGCTCTTATGAGATTATATGTGAAAATTTACAGTAGAAATTATTTCCACAGTGATTTTTAGTAGTTCCACTTGAAATTAGATGTCGTTAGTAATGGATCTCGTAACGACGTACTCTACAAGTGGATCTCGCAGAGTATTATAGGCACGTATGTCTGTGCGTGTGTGTGTGTGTGTGTGAACACGAAATAAGCTAGACCCTTGAAATTGTGTACATAGTCATTATTTAAAATTTTTAGATTCCTGTCAAATTTTGAGCGAAATCGGTTAACCGGAAGTGGCACTTTACCTAAACAGGTAGCGGTACCTATTCAAGTAAAGTACCAGTTTGCTTTGAGATATTTGAACAAAATTTTGTACATACATTTCTTATGTAGAAAAACTACCAGATATTACATTTCAGCATGATCAGTTAACCGGAAGTGGCATTTTACCTTAACAGGTAGCGGTATCCATTCAAGTAAAGTACCAGTTTGCTTCAAGGTATTTGCACGAAATTTTGCACATACATTTATTATTGAGAAAAACTCCCAGACATAAAATTTCAGTATGATAGGTTAACCTAAAGCGGCACTTTACCTAAACAGGTAGTGGTTACCTGAAAATGTAATTTTATCGCTGTATGTATATACATTGCAATAAACTTTTGAAATTTGCTAGAAAACAAGGCAAATGCGAGAAAGTCTAGGGGAGCACACTTCCGATTTTTACTTTTAATCTATGATTACTTAAGAAAGATAGCAGCCATGTTAAGACTGGGCCCCTTATGCTCAGATTATATAATTTCGTGCTCAACGCGTCACTATTAATTGTGTCAAAGGCACGGGTAAAGACAAAAAATAAGGCCGCCACAAACTTATTGCAATCAACATCAGTATAGATGCGGTCTAAAAAACGGCAACATGCAGATTCAGTAGATCGTTCTTCCCGAAAGCCGTGCTGAGCGTCTGCGATGAGATTATATTTATCGAGAAATGCTGTTAGCCTTGTGCACACTATATTTTCGATTATTTTTGAAAACACACTGAGAACCCATATCGGTCGGTAGTTGCTTAAATGTTGGGGATTACTCTTTTTAAACACAGGAATCACCTTTGCCAGTTTTAGAACATCCGAAAACACGCCACTTGTTACCGATATGTTGACAAAAAACACCAAAGGGGCAGAAATTGCGTCAAATACGTATTTAATTAGTTTTATCGAGAGTTCATCTATTCCTTGTAAGGGAAGATAGACGGTCGGCCTTACCTTTTGGCGAAATTTATATTGGTTATTTTGCCGGCTGGTAACTATCGGCCTAATTGGGCTAGCTCGCCGCGAGGGTCGCAGGGTTCCAGCTATGCTAAAAGAGAATACAGAAAAAAGGAGTGGGCGCCAGGTCCTAGACTCAGATCCAATTCCTTGTGCCGGACCTTACACAAGGTCGAAGATAAAAACCAGCAAGTCAAAAATAAGCAAATCAACAACCAATGAATAGATCACAGCTTTATTTTAAATATTGATGCGTACTATAGTGCAAGGCTAGCATAAGTATATATAAATCACAGCAGGCAATATTTCTAGCAACACCAAAGAAAACACACAGTATGCGACATGCAATAATAAATATAAATACAGATATAAATATAAATATCGAGCAAATAGTAGCCCACGAGCAGCAATGACTATGACCTGTGAATGGGCTAACACATTAAAACATTGCGCGGTTAAAAACGGAGCGTAGCGAGTATTAAATTACTAAAAAAAATAAATTACTCCCTGTGAGGCAGGATATAGCAGGGCCAGGTTATGCAAGCGCTCAGCTGATGCGAAACCCCGAATATCAGCTCAGAAAGATTCTAAAGTAATTAATCCAAAATTTCTAATGTCATAACCACCCGGGATCTATGCCCATATAGTAACAGAGCAGTTTTCTTGGTGGAAATACATCAGGTGCATAAATGAACGCTAAAGCAATCGCTGGAATAAACCTTCGGCAAACTTGTACCTACGTTGAGGCTCGCAAATAAATTACAATAACGCGGAAAAATCGCGAACGCCGCCAACAGCGTTCCGACAAAATAATTAACGGGTTCACGCGACTCCTAAGTAAGGCAATCGGCTACCGAAATCGGTTCTCTAGCCACGATACGCTAAATATGACGTCAGACCTCAGCGACCGACATGCAAATGGCGTCGACATAAACCCGAAGATATCGAGCAAACAGTAGGCAACATGCGGTAAGTACTGCCTTAAAACTGATATACTAGCGCGGATGATCTAACATACAATTTGCATGGGAGTTCAAGGGGGCGCGGCGGCCGACAAAACCCCCGCATCAGCGGAACCACCCAAACAAGATCCTCGCCGGCTCCACGGAGACGCCGTGGTTCGGGGCCAATTTAAAACCGAAGGTTCCTACAGGGCTGAGCCGCAGAGCTGTTTTTACCAACCCGGGTAAGCTCGAAAGATTCAATAAAGATCAGTAACCTGCACAAAATGGGCGCTCGAAATTTGCAATAGCCCTATCACAATAACACATTAAAATTATACAAAAGCATACACTAACATCTAGCTCGACGAAGCATTCCTATGCCAAAAATATCCTACATGCCCTATCTGATAACGAGACGAGATTCTAATAACTAACTATAAAATACACCAGGCGCAAATAGCTATATCAGTTTCTTGCCTGTAGTAAAAACATGTCGGCTCCTGACCTGTGGCTTGCGGTGGGGCCGACGACGGCAGACACAGCGGGAGGCCCAGCGGACCGAGGAAGCGGTGATTGTGTCGCAGGTGAGTGCAGTGCTACACCCTCTAGCGTAGCTCCCAGGGAATTGCAGAGCTCCTCGACAACTCGATAGTTTCAGGGGCCCAAATCGACGGTGTGGATGCCCGCAGGGTGCAGCCGAACAAGGAATGCTAAGCCTCTTCAGGAAGGAGTTCAACCTCTCGCAGGAAGCGTCCAAACTCTCCCAAGATCGTAGCCGACAGGAAATGAATCCAGTAAATCCTGTCCCACAGTAAATCGAATCCCACAGGGAATGGCTATAACGCACAACGCCCAAATAAGTCCCAAATAAGAAGAAACTGGCCTTATCTTACCTCACGCTGGAATTGAGCCAGAGGAAAGGGCAGAAACAATGCTGGCCTCAAACGAATCCGCAGTTGCGGAGGACGTAAGTATAACCAAATCAAATACGAACGTCTTAAGGGCACATGTGCTTTTTCAGATCCTCCGAAAAATCAAAACGGAGCTGAGCTATACTAATTAGCTCAAAAATGTAAGCACACGGCCGAGGCACTAGCAGCCTGCACCAAGTTTAAAATGGGAAAGAGCTCAAAAATCCACCAGCTACCAGTTATCAAAACTTTCCAAAATTTTTGGGCCAGAAGATGCGAAAAAAAACAGCCTGAAAAATTTGACTGCAAGAAGTGATATCCTTTATCTAGCAACAAATAGAATAGTGCAGAAGAATTTGTAACAGGGGTTGCCTAAGCGCCATATACAAATATCTGTAGGAATATGACCTAAATAAATTTAATTAGTAGAATATGGGTAATTATTTGAAGAGTTGCTTACCAAACTGCTTGATAATTATAGGAAAATAATTAAAAATAAGATACAGCTAATTATACCTAGTTTAAAGTATGCAAAAATTGACAAAAGCCAACCATAAATATTGAAGTTCAAAAATTCAGCTAGCGAAAGTTCAATACTACGGGGGACACTCCAAAAGTATCGTAACATCCTGAAGAGGAATTATTGTTTAGTTTTAAAATTGTAGTCTTTTACCTCCTCTTCAGTTACAGGGTAAAAGTACATTGTGTGGACTACGCTGGTAGATGCTGTAGATGTTTGGGGTTTAGGCGGATTTACCCCAAAATGCTCCACAACTTGCTTTTCTGCAATTGTAGAAAAATATTCAGCAAATGTGTTGGCTACTGCTGTAGTATCATGCATGAGAACACTACCGTCGGTTATTATTGAGATTTTTTTTAGTGGCTTTATGAGCGTTATCGTTTTTGCTATTTACAATTTTCCACAACAGTTTGAATTTATTTACTCCAGAATTATTAAATTTGCATAATAATTCTTGGCATTTCTTATAATGAGCCTGTACTGTTTTTTCTTTTCTAGATAACACAACCTTGCAGTGTCAGTATTTATCATACGCATTGTAACAAACAGTTTTTTAGTTTCTCTCCTAGCCTTATTATTTCATTATTTTCCCAGGGAACGCGTTTAGATTTCTACGCTTTGTATTCGCGTCCCATCAGTGGGCATGCAGTATTTACACACCATAAAAACGATTCTAGTAAATCATTGCAGAACCGATTCACATCACCATACAGCATATCGTCCCACTCGATCTCACTTAGTAGGCTTTTCAGTAAATTAAGGTTTTCTGGTCGAAATTCTCTGGTATAGTTTGGTATAGCTTTTGTGGTTGACAGTAATTTGTGGTGTATATTTATTAGTAGCTTCAGCGTACTTATGCGAACGCTTTGTCCGTCCGTCCGTCCGTCTGTCTGTCTGTCTGTCTGTCTGGATCGCCTGTAACTTTCGAACGGCTACAGATATTGAAATTGTGAAAGGGGGCAAAGTTGTTGCTAAAGTCCCGAGCACCTTCATGCGCTATTTGGTTTTGGCGAAAGGTGGCGATTTTCCACTTTGCAAACAAAATTTCCAAGCATTTTAGCACGGTGGCGGCTCGTTCACTTGGCGCCAACTACAGAACTTCGGTAGTCACGTTTTGAACTACACATTCTGGGTGCGCTATAATTCCACTTGGCGCCATCTACAGAACTTCGGTGGTCACGTTCTGAAGCTACTCTTTAGATCTGTAATTGAGCAGTTTATTTTTATGATGCAAGCTAAGTGATCGGACACATTTAGATTAAATAATGAAAATGTAAACATGTTTTGAGGGAAAGATGCGACTAAGTAGTCGATAGCCGATTCAGATTTTATGTTGTTCCTGTTTATGAATATTTGCGTGGGTTCAATATTTTTGTTCGTCAAGCGGAATGATTGGAAAATATCCGATAATATTTGGGAGTTAAGTGATTTAGATAGGGAGTCAATATTTAGATCGCCCCCGAGTATAACGTAGTCACTACACTGATTGGCAATATTCAATATCTGGTTTAAATTATTAAAAAACACTTCAAGATTACCTGACGGAATTCTATATACGGATACAACACATATTTTGTTATTGTTAATTGAAATTATAACCGATGCACATTCGATGTGCATTTTTACACTTTGACTATTTATTGTTGGGCAATATTTAATGTCATATTTTCATTCGACTAATATCATAACACCTTTATGTTCATGGTTAGTTCGGGTGTTATATGACGCAACACGGTAGCCATCAAGCTGTATGTACTTAACGCTCTCATTAGAAAGCCATGTTTCATTTAAACACATAATTGTCCGTTTATGCGAAGCAAGTATTACTTCAATGTCATTAATTTTGTTTATTAGAGATTGTACATTTAGGTGAACAATTTTGATGTGCTCCGAACGAGTTTGGTCAGATTTTTTTATGGGTTCTGCTGTGCTTTCACTCGATGGCGAAAAAATTTATTTAGTTTGGTTCCCTTAGGCCAAATAGCTGGATCTAAACTGCATCAACATACACTGGGTCTAAACAGATTTTAAATGACGCATACAGTTGTGGATGTTTTGATTGCAGTTTATCACAAGATGTTACTAATACATTTGGGGCAAGGTGCTCGATTACTTGCTTTTTAGTTGTTTCAGGTAGCAACTTTGAAACGTGCAATGTTGCAGGCACGACAACGGCTTTTAATTTAGAGTTCGCAGAGTTTTCGTCTAGGGTTCGTATAATGGGTTGACGTCTTCGTTTAGTAGGCCTGCGGGATGTAACAGTAGTCCAGTCCTGCTTTTCTTCATCATTGTTTAAAAAGATTATATAGTTACAAGCTTTTTTCGTTTCTGGTATTAAAATTCCAGCTGCTACTTCTTTTGTTGTGACCTTTGATTTTGACTTCATCATATTTTGAGCATGCGATGGGCCATTTATCTCGTTGGGTCGTGTTCCAGCTGTTTTGCTGTGATAAAAAAAGTCTATTTTGTTTCTAACTTTATTTTGTTTATTTGAATTTGGGGCTACACCGTCAGATGGCACTGTAGGTAAAGAAACCTGTTGAAACAATAAAGAAGCCAACCTGCGATCGATTACTAATAATAATCAATGGTAGTATAATCGCAGATCAACCCCTATATCATTTATACACCACGGTAGCTCTGAAATGTTTTTACTCACAGCAATGGCCTAGCTAACTCAATCTCGGTGGCCTTGGGTCGCAGATTCCTATCATCAGCTGTACTGCTGCAAGCTCTTTTAATAACATAAAACACAGGGCGCCAGAAATCACAGATTTCAAGAAATAAATAAAGTTATAGCAACAATTAGGTTTATTCAACTAACAATTAATAGTTGCTTGCAACATCGGTATTAAGTCCGTAAATTGTTTATCACAATATTCAAATGTTTGAATACAGTATATTACTTATGCTGAAAATGCAGCACGCACAGCAAAAAAATATGTGAACCTTATTTGGGCTCTTGGATTGAATATGATTACAACTCAATGAAGGAGTAAGCTTACCACTGTCATATGTTTTAACCGTTATCTCGGTAATGATGATAAAATGGCGTGAGGACACTTTTTACAAAATTCTTAATAAGTATTCAAATGAGCATTTAGTAATAAATTAAATTTGTGAATTGTAAGTTTTTGAACAATTAATACATTATGTTTTAAATTTGTAAAGCATAGATTTGTGAGCAATTAATACATTATGTTTTAAATTTGTAAAGCATAGATTTGTGAGCAATTAATACCTTACGTTTTAAATTTGTAAAGCGTAGATTTGTGAACAATTAATACATTACGTTTTAAATTTGTAAATTGTAAATCTGTTAACTGTGGTGAAGCGTCGTTGAAATCGATTCAGCCAACAATTCATGGGCGGACGGGGTTATCAACAAACGTTGAAATAAGACTAACCTGGATTGTGACTAAAAAACGTCGCATGCAGGCGGTGAATTGGTCCAGGATTATCTTATCGTTTCAGCCAACAGCAGCACCGACCTCGTGGCGAAATTGATAATGGAACGGGCGCTCCTTGTCACAAACTGGCAAGCTCAAAATGACATTCCAGAAAGGAGTTGCGGGTCCAAGTTATTAATTATGGTGTTACTTAGGAGACCCAAATAAGAAATCGTCTAAAAACGGCATCTAAGAATGGCGTTTAAGAATGACGTTAAAGATCTAATAAAAAAAGGGAAATTACGAAACTTGAATATCAAACAAAGTAGCGCAGACATACCTGATTTTAGTCATCAGCTCACAAACGAAGTTAATTAATAATCGGTGCAATAGCACCCGGAAATGCCTTCGTAGAAGCAAGTTACTTCAATCGAATGCGGAAATCGAATGCCCGCTAAGCGATCAAATAGGTGCCAGCTGGCGCGGAGAGATAACAAGTGAATTTCGGAAAAACCAAAACCAGCACTCTTGCGCGAAACAAGATTTGATATAATTTGAAATACAGCGAATTATAACTCAAGCGAAAATAGACAGGCTGGCCCGGAATAGATGAATAAATGACGAAACAAATAGCCGGAGCTTAAAATTTGTTTCACTGTTCCCGTTGGATACTTCTAGTTAGGGGTTTAATTAAATTAATTAGACCTATCTGCTCCTTTAATGACTTTATCGTTTCTTGCAGAGATGCAATTGTGACATCGTTTTGCTGAATGATTTCTTTTAAATACTGTACTTCACTGATTTGAAAATCGTTAACTGGTTCCAGGTTATCACGTGTGTTTACATCCGTAGACGCATTGTCTAAATTTTCACAACAGTTTATTGTATTGTCATTGATAATAGTAACGTTTTTTAGATATTTGACACATCCAGGGTGCATCAAAGAACCACATGTCACACACTTCAGACCGGTAACAGGCACAGTATTGCACTTTTTACACGGTTTTACAACGGGACTATTATTGTTGCTAATACCCAGCGCCATTACAAAGCAATTGGTCTTGAAGTATTTAATTTTGCTAAATAAAAACTAGAAATTATACCTTATTTGTATAGTTGTTTGGTTGAATACAAATATTAAGGTTGTTAATGAGTTTACGAGGTATAGAAATGAAAGTGAAATATTAATTTTATTGGGGCTGGGTAATCTGTGAAGATATTGACAAATACAGTGAATTACATGGAAAGAACCAGAGAACTACTGAATTGGAGAAGATTGGATTTATTGGTCAACGTGACACATAATTAAATATTTATTTTTGACATTGGCGGTTGTATGGAAGTAAGGTCATTCATCTAGAAGGAGGTTAGTAGGAGTGCTACTAGAATTGGAAGGCTTCTGAGTGGATTGCTGAGTGCAGAGGACTATCTAAGGAATAAACAAGATAAGATCAGATTCATTTATAAAGCTGAAACTTACCAGGAGTCTATTGGAGTTGAAGTTGACGTTTGATGACGAGATTGAGGCCGGATTCAGCCGATTCTTGGAATTGGTTAACAGGAACAGTTTGCAGGTATCACAGAAGGTGAGCATCGGTCTTGAGAGAGGGGGCAGTAGTGTTTGGATATTTGCAGAATGAGCTTTAGAAGTAATAAGGTTTGTGTTAGTAATTAATATCAAAACATTTTAAGTAACGAGCAATAGGGAAAAAGTAAAATACAAAACAGTAATTATTTTAATGAATTAATTAATAATTATGTCAATGTAAAAAATAGATTTGTCAATACCTGGTTTGAGAAGGTGTGGAAATCAGTTTGACAGCAAGTGTCATTAAATATAATTTGAAATTCAACTAATAGAGATCTAGATTTGGCGAACCACCCTGAAATAAAAATACTTAAATTGAAAGCAATTATAGTTTAATTAACGGGGCATTGTTTTAATAAAGGACAAACAAAGTAAAATATTGAATACAAAAGTTATGACTATTTCAAATATATGAGCTAATTCCAAAATATAACATAAGGTCACATAACGTGGTGCTTTTGTAATACATAATTAATGACTATGCAGCTGACTAGAAGCTAGCATTCTTTAACAATATATACAGCGTTCACATTCTTTTTAAGCCCATTGCTTTGCGAACAATTTCCATTTTTGTCAGTCCTTTGCTATTTCTTTCCAATTGTCTTCTCCCCTTTCCTTTAGGTCTTTCTTAACCGCTTCCCACACACTTTTTCTTTGGTATCCCCCTTTTTCTTCGCCCTTCTGCGATTCTCCACCGTAACTCCTTTGCTAATCTATTACCTGGCAGTCTTTCCAGACTTCCTAGCCATTGGAGTCGTCGGGCCTTGATTACCTGGTTTATGCTTGGTCCGTTATACAGTTCGTATATTTCTGCATTTGTGCGTCTCTTCCATACGTCATCTACCTTCTTCCCCAAATATATTCTTCGCAGCATTCTCCTTTCCCACACCTCTAAACTGTGTTCGGTCTTCATTGTCATGGTCCACGTCTCGTAGCCATAAGTAACGTTGGCCTCATGATGGTTTTGTAAATTCGGAGGTTTGTGGTTCTTGACATATTCTTTGATCTTATTACCCTGTTTAAACTCCTGCACATCTACTGCCTTTTACTATTCGAAAACGTATTTCTCTTCCCTACATTTATCGTTTATTAGCACTCCCAAGTACATGTATTCTTCCACCTCTTCGAATTCTAGGACCTCTTCTTTTTCTATTTGTACCCTCAGTTTACTTTGACTGCTTGCTCCTTGTTTGTTCTGCAGCTATTTCTGCATATTCTAATCACCTCGACGCATTTAAGGGCTGTTTTTGCCAGCGAAGGGCTATAGTTATTCATGCTTTGGTGACCTACCGGCCGCTTTTGGGCCCGCGAGTTTAATTTATGACTTCCGGGATTAGCGTTTTGTGGGGCGGCCAAAGATCTATTAAAAATTCCTGCTTTCTGTGACACCTTGCATTATGGCCTTTGTGGCTGTGAATTTTCTCACTTCTGGCCCGATATTTTAATTGCGCGCTTCGCTGTCTTACGTGTTTAGACATATTCAATGTTTTCATTAGGTAGCTTAATTTTCCCCCTTCAAATGAGTCCAAATTCGATTTGTTTCGGCCCAGCGGAGTATTTTTCATTGCGTTTTTAAAATTAGCCGCTTTCGGTAAATTATTTCAATTATTCAATATATTCGGCATTTAACCGAGGCGGGCGCACGGGGTCTGGCCGCAACGGCCACTGGACACAACGGCCACACGTAATTTTGCATGGCCATATCGGCCACACTGGACACAACGGCCAAAACCGATGCGTGGACACAACGGCCACCTTGGAAATATCGGCCATAGGGTTAGCTGGACACAACGGCGACTCTGGACACTACGGCCACATTTCAGACGTGGACATAACGGCCACATTGGACACATCGGCCACTGGATACAACGCCCACACAGAATTTTTGCATGCCCATATCGGCCACGCTCACGGTGTAATCTTACACCGTGGCCACGCTGCGCACGTCGCCCACGTAGCGGACGTGGACACATCGACCACATATTAGACGGGGATAAATGCAAGGTTTGCCCGCTGATATAGCTATATAAAATGAGCAAAGCCGTTCGTCCAACCCGCCTGGACTTTCCTGTATTTTAGAAAATCTATAAAAACAGAAAACGGATGGGAGTGCCCAGTTGAATCAATTAACCACATTTAATTTTGATTCAAAACGACTTTACGCACCACCAAAATTGCATCTTGTTAATTGATATGCATCGCTGCTGACGTCAAATAACGCAACTATCCGACGCGCTGTGTTTTAGAGTTGATCGAGGTATTTACCAATGTTGCCTATTGTACCTCGAAAACTAAACACCCTGTATTGTTATGTGTTGGCCCCATTCAGTATTAGTTACGTGTATTTCTTAATAATATGTTTATCAACACGTAGCTGCTAGTTATATATATAATTGCGTCATTTAATGCGTCATAGTCTTTAGGGTATAAAGTAACATAAATACATTAATTCTGAAATCATTAATAACGCGTGATCTGGGATCACATAGTATTTTTGTTTATTTTGCGAACTTTAGTTGTAGTTAGTTCTTCCATAATGTAAGCTGAAGTTGTGCATAATTATCTTCTTCTTCGTCTTCTTCTTTTATATATAAAATTTAAAGTATGTGTATGTTTCGTATACAAATCCACACCGCAGCACAGATCACTTTCAAAATTTACAAACGGTTACTATGGGCGTGTAGGAGGGCATAGAGGTAGTCCCGGTCGCTAACTATTAACAAATATTACATCTTTGTGATATTAACCACACAAACTTTTGACAACTACTGTCATATTTTATTTGACTTTGTTCAAAGGTATGAATATTAATATGAATTTAAATTTTTGCAATTATTTACTTTAATCGACGTTTCCAAATCGTAAAAGTATAAGTGATATAAAATTAAGTATTGTATGTATTTAGATTTTTTGAATATTTTGATCAATAAAGGTCCTATAAAGGCACCAACATTCGATTTTAACACCCCCATATGGAGCGCCAGAGTGAAATTCTGGCGCCTAGGAAAAAAATTAAATATAGCTAATACCCAAATGCATTACAAAATTTATACAAAAACGTATGGCCAGTTTTTTTTTTGTAATATTTTTTTGAAAATTTCCAAATTTTTGAAGAAGTGCCTTTACGAACTTTAGATTTTGTTCATTCGTTTCAATTGAGTTTGTTGTGCTTTAAATAGTTTTATTAATGAAGAACTATTTCTCTAATTGGCTGTGTTTGCGAGTTTGTTAAGGAAAAGTTAATAAAATGAGTTTTTGATAAATTTCATAATAGTAAATCCCAATCCAGTTGACTTTTTATTAAATCCATGCCGTATTCAATCTTCTGCAGTAGCTCATCGCAGTTCTCCGATGCAAAAACAATCACAATATCATCAGCAAATGAAATAATTTTAGCATTTACATCAAGTTTAGTCATATCATTGATATATATAAGAAAAAGAATGGGCCCTAATACAGTTTCCTGCGGTACACCCATCTCAGCTTGTAATTCATTGCTGATGACACCATTGACTTTAACAATCTGCTTTCTGTTTGCCAAATATGACTTTATAAAATCATTAGCGAGACCACTAATTCCGATATTGTCTAATTTGCATAAGAGAACCCGATGAGATACAGTATCAAATGCCTTCGCAAGATCACAAAAGACAGCCAAGGTCTTTTTATTATTAGGTATCTAAATTTTCATAATAGGCCAGGCAAATTAGATTTCTGCCTTCCAAAAACGGGTGTAGTTCTGGAAACTGTTTTAATCACTCAAGTAGGGCTCTGATATGAATAATCTGAGTGTGCCCCGATTTCCGAATGGAGCTTCAGCCGTGATGTTAAGAAAACCTCGACATTTTCGGACTTTTTCCGGTTTTTCTGAAACTCCTCCAAAAGTAAGAGTTAAAAAAAAGGCTATTATTACTAAAAATGTAGAGCATTAAATTCTGCGTCGACTGAGTACCAATTCTTTGGTATTTGATCGAGTGGTCTTGCAGAAAAGCTACGTCAAAGAACAATTTTTCACACTTTTCGAAAAACACCCTTTTAGTCTCTTTGAAACGTACAATATCTATGAATCGACCAACTTTAACGCAAAATATTGTAGAATAAAAATTTTAGAGCATTAAATTATGTTTTCAGAAAGTCCAAGAAGGTACCAAAAAACCTAACGTCTAAACCCCGACCCTAACTAAGAAATCATACACCTAAAAGGTCCGAGACAGTTCTGCTGCCATCTGTCAACCGAAATAGGAATCATTTTTAGTGTTATATTACCTGTAATTGTCTAATAAATTTCCACAAGAAGTTCAATGAAGAACTTCAACTATATTTTCAGTATGAGTTGGCCCAGTACCCTTTATTTATGTTTACTGACATAAGTATGCGAAAAACACAAAAATCTGTGTTTTACAAGTTGTTTGATGTCCTCAAAGACCAAATTGATTTTAAAAAGGCAGAGTTTGTCGTAGATGGAGAATTTCTCTTGCATAGAGTGTTATGGGAGGCAAGAGAACCAATGTATTCCATAATTACGAAGTATGTAGGCTACATCAAACATTGGTATGGCAAAAAGGCCACGATCGTGTTTGATGGATATCATAATGTGGCAAGTGAAAAAAGTACTAAATCAGCTGAGCGGCTGCGCAGGGCCACCAAAAAAACTACACCGAATCTCACGTTAGATGGAGTAATGTCGCTAACCATGGCAAAAGAATTGTTTCTTTCGGATGAACAAAATAAACAGCGTCTCATCGCTTTATTAATTCCACGATTTGAAGCTAAGTAATTCAACGTTAAGCGAGCTGCCCAGGACGCCGATACTTTAGTTGTGGCCAGTACTGTTAACATTGCTCAGCACTCCTGACTGTGTGGTTGTCGTTGGAGAGGACACCGACCTTCTTCTAATTTTAACTGCTTGAGACTCAATATTCCCCAACCTCATTCTACTGAAGCCAGGCAAAGGCAGAGAAGACGAAGTTGTTTACAGCCCCTTAAATTTACAGATTTCCAAGGTTTCTAAAGACAACATATTATTCCTACATGCATTCAGTGGCTGCGATACGACTTCATCATTTTTCGGCGAAGGAAAACTGAAATTCCTCAAGGCATTGGAGACAAACAACCTGCAGAAGAAGCAGCAGAGACATTCAACAAATCCATGCTACTGCTGATGAGGTTGATAAGGCGGGACAGAAGTGCATAGCAGCCCTGCATTCTGAAGATGAAACAAGACCATTAAATGTGCTACGCTGTGCAATATTTGGAAAAACTCTAACAAATACATTATTCAACCTCGCCGCTTTGCCTCCTACAGAAGCAGCTGCTTGACAGTTTTCCCTGAGGACGTATTTGCAGGTGCAAGCGTAAAAAAACAACCTACTGGACCCACTACAATGGGGCTGGAGGACATCAAAACTCGGCCTCCTGCTAGTTCCCACTACTAAAGAAGCAGCACCTGAGAAACTCCTGTAAACCATATGCTGCACATGTCCCAAAGGCTGCCATTGAGGTTGTTCGTGTTCCTGCAGAAAAAATGGCATGAAATGTACCACCACTTGTAAACTATGCAAAGGCCAGTTCTGCACCAATGCTCAAACTGAAATCCCGATTCCACGTACTGATGCCTGCGACATAGCTTATGATAAATTCATGGAAGAAGAAAGAGGAGACCTCGACGATGATTTGAATAAGAAAGAATTGGAGTTCACGTTATTGGGACCATCATCCTCCAAACGTGTAAACAATAACACTAAATTAAAAAGAAACATATTGTACATAACTCAACAAGACGTTTTTTACGCTTAGTGAATGTACTTTGTTTTATCATATAATCTTAATGTAATTTTATATAATCAAATATGACTGAATGTAATGTAATTGATATAACCAAGGGGTTGTTTTCCCAAACCCCTGGTTACCAGTTTAACGTGCTGCCACGTTTGTGTGATATAGGGGTTGGTTTGAACCCGTAGATCACTATTTGCCAGTATTGGATTGTAACTCATCTGCTGTCCATGATTAGTAATTGTAAGGAGTGTACTGTTGAGTTATGGTTAATAAAACGCCCACAAAAAAATAAATAACTTATATTAAAAGAACTTAAAAATTTAGATAAAGTACAAATTAATTTTACCCTATCTGATCAATGGTTAATTAACTGTAGCTTCGTAAAACGTTGATCAAAACTATGCTTAATTTTTATGACATCAATTTACTTTGGAAGGGAAGAATAAACATAGCAGCCCTGCTTTTAGTTGGTTAAATAAATACCATAAATGACTGACCTTCTGTCAGATGCCGATGCTAGAACTTGGAGGATGAATGTTAAGTTTATTCATTTGCGGTACCCCCGAATTGACTTAGGAAATTTAAATATGTTCGGCTAGATTTTAGATCCCCTGGTTAGTATTCTTTGAATTTTGAGTGGCTTAACATAACACTTGCTCACATAAGTTTCAAATAGAACTTTCAATTTTAACTTCGATTATTTCGCGGGGCACGCGCCGTGGCGCCGTACGCCAAAAGCGGCTTTCGCCAGTAATTAGTTCATAGCGGAACCCGGGGAAGACTGCCTGTCCAGTTCGCGTTCCCCAAAAGGTAATTTTCTTTCGGGACAAAAACGAAAGTCTTTCGTACTCTCCCGTTTTGCAAGATAGCATTTTTGAATTAGAACTCGCGCGCTCTGGGATTGCAAATTCTGCATATTCTACGCGGTTTTGCACTGCCTGCCAATTCGGCACTTCTTTATTCTGAGAAAGCTTTTGGTTAATTAACACCGGATGTAATTCAACCGCTTCTTGGATTATAACGATGTAGTCTTTTCGTTCTTACCAAATGAACTTTTGCGTTTGCAATAAATGTAATTTATGCAGGGGCGGCTTTGATTTATTCTTCCTCCTGACAACTTAAGATCTATAATATTTATAAATATAAAAGCAATTTCTTGCGGGTTGTTACATTAGTCCCCGCTTTTTAAAAGTAGGCATGTCCTTATGGACATGTCTGCTTTTCTAACAAAAGTGTCTTTATGCCACATACTTACCGTGTTTTTGCGCTCACTTGTTTTTATTGCTCTGCTTTGTGACGCAGTTGACTTCGCACTACACTCATTTTTAATATGATCTGTCCACTGATTCTATTTTAATACTCTGCTTTTGAGACACTCCCGCACTTTGCGTTTCACTGCTATGTTGACGTGGGGTGTCATCCTTCGGCTGCAGGCTGCTGTTTTTCGTTTCGGTCTTCTTCCTTCCGATAATTTGTTTACTTCCTCCTCTGCATTATCCTATTTTTTCTACCTTTTTCGTTCGTGTTGTCGACTTTATAAATTTTTAGTTTATTATTCGCACCTCTTCTTTGTATTTATTTCGGGCTTCATTATTAATATTATTATTTATTTGTATTAACTATTTATTAGTATTATATTATTGTTCGTATATCTTCGTCTTCATATTTATTTATGTGTTTAATTAATTATTTTATTAAAAATATTTGTTATTAACTTGTATTTAAATTTATTATTTATTATTTTATTATTTGTCTATCTTCTTCGTCATATTTATTTGTGATTTTATTATTAATTATTTATTAATTATTAATGGTTGTGTTTGGAACTAATTCCCAACGGTAAGGAAAAGTATGGTGCAACAGAGGCTATTGTTGCAGGCACGACGGCCTCCAGAGTAAAGGATAAATAAAGGTGGAAAACTGTATAAAGTGGTTGATTTTATTTAATGATGAGGTGAAAATGTTATCTTCCTTCTTCGATTACTAAGGTTTGAGTCGTTGTTTTCTTTATTTGCAATATTGCTTCTGCTTTCCCATAGTACATTAGTTGAGCCCTTTGTCATAGGCGGTGTCTTGTAGTAATCCCGTACTATTTCTTCATAGTTGGAATTTACACAATGACTGTTGTATATTCGCATGAAATTTCTGAATTTAAGCTAATTTACTTTTCTTCCCATTTTACTGTAGCCTAATAATCCTTCGTATACCTTTGTATTGATGCAGTTACTATAACTTTGCCTAAGAGTGATCGTCTTCATTGTACGATCCTCATTCGCATTTCGCGTCTTCAGTTACTTCACCTACTACGCTTCATATTGTTGTAGTGGTACCATTACTTAATATTTTTCTTATTACTTTATTATAAATTCTTATATTTTCGTATCTATGTACGCTTCATCATTCTTCTTGTCCTGGTGCCTTAACAACGGTTTGCTGACCTTCGGTTACCTTTAAGGAACTTTAATGCATCCCATATTGAGTTATTTCATGTAACCTCTACCAAAAATGCGTAAACTTTTGTTTTTTTGCTTTTGCTTAAATTCATTCTTTTATGCGACTTAGCATTCTTTGATTCTTCATTGTACTTCTGCTGTGGATTTGGGCAATCGGCTATGTCCTGGATGGATACTGATGTAATGTTGTCGGGGTTGTTCCTTTGTACCTTATGATCACGAACTTATACGGGTACTATTCACTTGATATTAGTGTTAACAACGGTATGAGCATTTTTGTTAACTTAACCGTAATCTGAATTTTGTATAAGTAATTTATCAAATTAAATCTTATTGGTTAAAATAAAATTTTTGGTTTAACCATTAAAGTTGTAACTCTAATGAGAAACATAAAACAAGTTGATAATCATTCAAATTTTTTTTTTTAAATTTGTATGCTTTTATATTGAAAATTAAAATTGATTTCTATTTGCCTAAACAACCGTTTCTCTTTTAGCTTCGCATTCATATTATTAGTGCAAAAAGATTAATTTGCAAAGATTATCACTTAATTATAAATTTCATAATTCTCAGTTAAAATCATATTTTTCATTGAAACCATTCCCACTGAAACTCAAATGAGAAACAAAACAAGTTTCTTTAATAGAATTAAAAAATAATCATATATCATTGTATTGATAATTAAAATTATTTATATTTGATAAACTAACAGTTTCTCTTTTTACCTTCGACAGTTCATTGTTAGTAAAATAATAATTATACGTTTAAAATATTTTAAATTGATTATAATTCTCATTATTTTAATTCCTTTTTATTCCTCCTATGTTAGTAAGCTTTAAAATGTTCTTATACCTACTTAATATTAATTCCCATTATTTATTTTTCCTTACGTAACTGTACCCTGATATTTTACTTTTAAAGATATTGTTAGTATTTGTTAATTGTTTTGGTACCGAATAAGAAAATTGTTTTAATATCTTCGCATTGTGGTCTTTACTTAAGTTTGACCTTGAAAATTTTTTTACCATAGACAGTGTTTATTTATTTTTATTCCATCATTGTTAAAGATCTGAAGTACTAACATCCGTACTTTATATTTATTTATTACTTTATGCTTTTTCTTGTTCGTTCCTTGTTTTTTGGACGTCTATTGGTCGCCTTTTACGATCCGCTAGACTCCTAAGCAGTGGAAATATTCTAAACCCCGTTTTCCACACAGGGAATAAAATTTTGCTGTGATATTGCTTCTACTTTTCATTCTTATATTTATTTTATTTGTTTCTTTATGTTTCCTTATTTATCTTTATTATTTATTGTTGCCTTAATGGTTTTTATTGGTTAATTGTATATTACAATAAAGCGTCTTCTCAAAAAATGCCTACTATTTGTGTTAAAAAAATATTTTTGATAGTGTACCAACCCATTTTAAAGTATCAAATAATATAGAAACCTATAAACGCAATTTAAAAAATGGATTGTGGAACAGTTTTTCGATTGTTACGCTTTACTAGCAAAACTTATTGAATAATAATTTTTCGTTGTTATTTTTACCTGAATGTTCCTAAAATTTTGATATTTGCTTTTTATTTAATTTTTATTTTTATAAATACCAATATTTATTTTAACTAACTTACCTTACGCCTTGCTTAAGCTTGTGTGTGGCTAATACTGTTAATGTGTGAAATGAATATTGTATAGTTTATATTTGTATTATTTATATATTTTGTTTATTGTTTAATAATTATGTAGTTTCTTCTTTGTTGCTTATTTTTAAACTTTATATTTTGGCTTCGCAATTTCTTTTGGTGAAATTTATAGTTATAGCTTCACAATTTATTTTGGTGAAATTTATATTTTAGCTTCGCGATTTCTTTTAGTGAAATTTATGTTTTTAGCTTCTCAATTTATTTTGGTAAAATTTATATTTTTAGCTTCATGATTTATTTTGGTACTGGGAGGTAGTATTAAGTTTACAATAATGTTATTTCGTTTTTCTTCGTATTCTGCACTTTCTTGATTTTCTTGAATTTCTTCTTCTTTTTTTCTTCGCCTAAGTTTTGTTTCTTCGATACACAAGTTTTTCACTTACCATATTTACCTGTTCCTTTATATTACTTCCTTGCAACACTTCTTAATAATTCGGTACTTTTTTACTTACCCGTTTTAAATTTTCTTCCATCTTTTTCTTAGATTCTTCTTTCGAATCCCTACGTAATTTTTCTTCCTTTACTTTATTTTCATATTCTTGCTGCAGGATTTTTTTTCTTCTTTGCTTAGCTTTCCAACACTGTGGATAAAAGTATTGCCTACTTCATTGGCATTTCCATTTATATGCTTTCTCCTAGCATTTTTACCTTTGTGAACCATGGCTTCCTTATTAAACTTTTTCCTAGTTCCTTGTCACTTTTTCCAGTGACTTCTTCGGCATTGTTTCCAATATTCTCTTTGCGCACTAAAGAGTTTAAGATTGCGTCTAGGCGATCAACCTTTATGACGTCCCTCTTTTTAGTGGTTTTATTTGCCTTCTTCCTTATTACTGATTCTCTAGCTGCGGATCCTGTTTTCGGTTCCTTTGAGCTTTTTCTTGAGAATCTCCGAATTGTGTCACTCCACCTCATGCCGAATGCAAGAGCGAGTAATGTTGCTGAGTGCAACCTCCGTCTCGAACCTC
>CALNHX010005688.1:0-102405 GCA_940337035.1 Agriotes lineatus | reverse complement strand
CTCGAATGCTTACGAAACCTCGGCTCTACGCTTTCCCAAACTGTATTCTTGATCTGAAAAGTGTCACTTACCATTCATGGTACTTGATATACTATTCAAAATAATAGTAAAGGGCAGTATTTTTTTTCAATGCCTGCTTGTAAAGCTGTATTTTATATACGAAAATCTCTATAATAAAGTAACATTTTAACGATGAGTGTGGATAATATGCTACTTTATTCACTAGTGAATAAAATAGTCCATAATCCATAGCAACTAACAAAATAAATACGTGCTACCGTGGTAACGAGTACAAAAACATAACATGATATTTATTTGAAGTGATTTATCCAATTTAAAAATTTTATATAATTAAATTTAGATATTGCAAAAAAAATTGATATGCCACAAGTTAGTAAAGGGATTTTATCCATTCGGGGAAATTATCTCACTTGGCATTGTTTTGTGAGCTAAAGTTTTCCCTTTATGGATAAAATGCCTTGTTATTGTTGTACCATACATAACTATTATTATATATCTGAATATATTGTGTTTTACCCCCCCCCCCCCTCCGCTCATAATAACCATGTCCCGCATTGAAGCCTTCAATAGTTGGCAGCCTTAGCGTGGGCTAATGTATCATATTCAACTCAAAAAAAAAAGATAAGGTCAAACCACCCAAGGCTTTGGAAAGAGACGAGCCGCAGGGACCTTGAATGTATTACAGCATAAAACGGAAAGAAAAGGCCACGCCACGCGCAAATGCCATAACCAATATACCGGCCCGCAAGATATGAATATTAGCGCTAAAGGCGATTTTACACAGTAACATTATGCTACATCTATGTCTTGATTTTTTTCTGATTTTTTATCACTAATTTTCGACTATTATAACTTTCATAAGTCTTACTATAAATTGGTATATTTTTGGAATTTAGAAAACCGTCGAACTATTGTGTAACTGTAATCAACTTTAATTTAAACTAGTTTTGAGCTTTTAATTATTTAATAAACTATTGCTTTTAGGATATTACATATTCACCTTTTGCTTCGCCGAACTATGCGCAATTTTTACTTTACGATTAAAGAAGAGAAAGAAGTACCAGGAGTACATTTCGGGAATGGTTGACTTTATAAAGCTGAACAAAATTTCCAATATTCTAAAACAGCGGATGATGGCTATGATTGCATTTTGGTGGTATCTAAATGAAGACGCCGAAATCATTGGAGCAGATGGAATTTTAAACGAAGCTACAACAGAACTGAAAGATAAAGTACTAAAAGAACGTATAAAAACATGTCTGGGCAATGTGCCACTATTTTACAAGTGCGATGAAAAGATTTTAGAAACCGTTACCCAAATATGCACATGGAAAACTCTGCCTCACGATTTACAAATAGTAACGGCAGATAAGAGATATACCTGGCTGCACATCATTTTAAGAGGTAGATTTGCTCTATCGTTTTTTAAATTTTTAATCTTACCTAGTCTTAGTCCTCATTCTTCCAGTGTCTTACTAAGAATATGCACATCTTGGAGAAACAATTCATAAAATTGCTTCGCGTATGTTCATTTGGTAATATAAAATAATTTTCAGGTTACTGTAAACTGAAATCTACAATGCCAGGCGACCACGAGCGTAACACAGAAACAATTCTTCGAGCTGGAGACGCTTTTCCAGTAATGGAAGTTTTGCACCAGGTTCCGTCCTTAGTAAATGTGACTAGCATAACAACAGCCGAAATCATTTACATCAAATATACAGATCTAATCGAAATTCTGTTAGCAAATCCAACTATAGGAAAAGAAATGGGGATACTTCTAACCAACCATTTCAATACCTTCGAGAGGTCTCTGCTCCGGAAGAGAGGTCGTTTGCCGGAAATGATTCCTGAGGAACATTCCCTGGGGCAAGGGGATATGTTTACCTATGAAATTTACGACGATGACCAAATAAGTCCAGAAGAATTGGCTTACTTAAAACCATTCCGAGAGTTAGGTAAGTACTGCAGACATTGTCTGAATCTGCTTATTGGTTATTATTATGTTGCAGGAAAATGGTCTTTTATTCGCTATTTCCTGTTGCGCAATACAATAGATCCATCAAAGACGTTCTTTCTATGCTGGGAAATCTTTCGTTGCATTTTTGCTGTTATACGAACCATTTTGGGAGTAACTTTCTTTAGTCTACTAGTAGAATATAGATCGCGGATCTCGTTCATGCTAACAATTCTTGATATTTCGTGCTTGGTTGACATTTGTATTCGGCTTCACTGTCAGTATTACAACGAAATAGGAATTTTAGTGACGCACCCATGGGCTACTGCAAAGCATTATCTTAGGACGTCGTTCGTAGTCGATTTTTTTTCTGCGTTGCCTTTTCGAGAATTGAAAATTGATCAAATGCTCGGTTACCACAACAGAGAATATATGTACAGCATTTTGGCGCTCATTAGCCGTCCCTGGCAGTTACATCGTTTAATCGGTTTCTTAAACTACTTTCAATCCAATATTGAAAGCAACAAAAAGTCACTTACAATACTTAAATATTTCCTTTTGGTTTTCTTTGTACTCGCGACTTTAACAGCACTTATACAAATATTCACTTGCACCATAGAACCACCCGATGAGAATGGACAGGTAGAATTTATTTGCAAGAAGGGTACCTGGATACAGATATCATATGTTAGAGAAGAATTAACTCCACCAATCATGTATATCTATTGCCTATATGTCGCTGTCTCTCTCTTTACGTCATCTACGTGTGGAACATATATTGTTGCGCTGCCATCAGAAGCAATTTTTTTCTCCATTATCTGTGCCTTGACCACTTTTTTCCGTGGACTTATTTTTACCAAGCTCACTAGTGAAAGGGTAAGTTTGAATTCATATATTTCATATATTTATGCTAATTTTATAAATCGATTTATTGATTTAATACTATGTTATTACTGGAAATAGTTATTTGTCTACTAAGCTTGGAAATAAAGGTTATTCAATTACGAGACGTATGTTTGCTGATCGAGCGACAGCGAGCAGACACATAATTTTTTCTACAGTCAGTTTCTAATGCACTTAATATTTTAATCTTTTATTGTTTTTCAAAACAGGAAATATTTATTTTGTAACTATTTTAAACAAGATGTGGGAAAGTATGTCACTTCCTAACTAAAATTGATTCACTTTGTTTGATATGCAATTATTTTTGCATTTGCGAGGCGAAGCGTAGTGTAGCCGACCGAACTCAAAAATTACGAGTCAAGCAGAGATACGTTCTATACGAATAATACATACTAATTTTTCTCCAACCAAAAAAAGTACAAAATATTCAATTTTTTAAATGATTAACTGTTTTTCATGTTTGTCATTTAAAAAGCATTAGAATAACTGCATCCCTAGCCGATCAAGTAGATCCTAGTTTTAGTTCATAGTAAGTAAAAGTACTTGTAATCCTAGGAGTCCTAAAGGTGTTGCCTAGCAGCATATACTTTTTGTATCAGAAAGGAAAACGGCAACTTCAAGGAAAGATTTTGATATTAAAAGTTTTGACTTTTAAGACGATTGCAGAAAAAATATTTATTGATATTGTTTCTGGTAACAAATCTAAGCTACCTAAATAATAAAATCTTATCATTTTGTAAACAATAAAACTGAGTAACGTAGAATGCGTCGTTCTTTTGCAATCGGAAACATCTTTGATTTTAACATCTCTAGGTCAAAAACAGGAAGTAAAAATACAGATATATCTACCTACTTTGGTTTCAATCTAAATCTTGCTAATATATTGGTGAGGCGTTAATAACAAGGTTACAAGTTATTATGGTACGTGAATGGTCAGAAATGACAAGCGCAAAATTTCTGACCAACCACGTACCTCGGAAGCATCGAATGCATTGACACAAATAGTTGATCATCCAATATGAGCTTTCTAATCAATTATTTAAGTTGCCTATTAAGAAACACTAGTAAGACATACAATTTTAAATGCACGACGGGTATGATGTTTATACCCTCAGGTGTAAACATCTTTATAATGCCCTTGATACATAAATAACTATCTATTATAAACTTTGCTTCATAGATGTTGTTTTCCAATATTTTGTAGAAAATTTGGTCTTTACGAGTATTATTTTATGTTTATGCGTTTTTATGTCCCTATAGATAAGAATATCCTGTCCACATCAAACCTTACAATTAGATTAAAAGTAGGTAAATTTCTGTCGAAAGCCCCTCACTACAACTAATCTGGCTTTAAATCGCTTCATTCTCCTACCTGGCTTTCCTTTTTTTTTTATAAAACCAGTAGTCCTATTCATGTTTCATTCGGCTTTCATGAAATTTCTTTCCTCACTATTTGCAAGCGGTGGCTGACATGTCACTAGGTCATCAACACTAATTTTCGTAGCTTGGACACCGCCGTGAAGTCACCCGTGTAGGTAGATTAAAGCTGATTTACTACGGATTTCAGCAACTGCACCTGCGTTCGGCGAGGGATGTATTACTTTTGGTGTGTTTTTGAATACAGCCGTATCAGATGTCATATTGTTTGCTTTCTGGTGAAGCAAAATGCAATTCGCATATTCCAACGGCGAGGGAGATTTTCCTGGTAAGATGCCCCATTACTCAGCAGCTGATGAACACCAGGTGGCGTCCCTAACGATAACAAGAATTTGTCATAGTGTCTACCATTATTTTGACTGCCTCTAGCGGGTTCCCTATTATTTAAGTCTCCCCTTTAAGCTCATTGTACGTCGTAAACGGAGATTTTCCTGTAACCACCTACCCCAGGTTACCTTATACAAGACGTTTTCTCCCCAAATAGTATCAAAAGCGGCAGTAAAGACCACATTCAGATTGTCCGAAATCTGTTTTGAACATACTAGGAACATAATGAGTGCGACAAGGAAGATATGAGAAAAATGAGTAGCAGGACAAAGATATAATGTAATCATGACGAGGTAAATTAAGTCAATGAAACAAGCACTTCTGTCAAATATTCTATCTGTCATTAAAATTATAAAGTGAGGTTTAAATATACTATTGTTTACTATTCACATAATTATTTTAAAGAAGCCGCGTGGCGCAGTTGGATAGGCGCTAGGCTCGCATTAAGCAAGTCCTCGGTTCGAATCCCGCGGGGGTCGGAATTTTTCCGCCTTGGTGATTGGAATCGGGCTCGGTGAGACCATTCACAGTTGGGCACCAAATTAACTGTGCTCTACTCAGAACCACAGACCTAAGAGATAGAGTAACAAGGTCAACACATCACCAATACACACACTTCATACAATGGTTGCTGCGCAAGCATCAAAGGAGCGATCCAACTCTGTATCCCGAATCCGGGGCAAGTTGATCATTGTACCGCCAGATGCCAGCGCATAAAGCACCAGTCTCGACACCGCAAGGTAAATGAGGTTACAGATAATACATACATAATTATTTTAATTATTTAAACCTCACTTTATACTTTTAATGACAGATAGAATATTTGACAGAAGTGCTTGTTTCATTGACTTAATTTTAGTTTAAAAATTTACCTAGCAAGAATACATTCTATCTTTGTCCTGCTACTCATTTTATTTATGTCTACCTTGTCGCACTCATTAATTTCCTATGTTCAAAACGAATTTCGGACAATCTATATACTAAACGCGCTTGAACTTTTCCTCCATATATGTAGAAAGAGCAACAATATAATAACAAACCGGATTAAAGCCTGTTTGAATTATAAGTATGTATTCACGCCTAACTTTGCTGATTCTTTTACATATTAATTTTTCTAGCAGCAGTTGAAGAAATAGTACGGTGTAATTAGTCCAAAAAACGGCCTAACCTCAACATCCAAAGTAAAAGTTTCCCTCCAACTCCAAATTGTTCTATACATTCCACATATTGTTTGGTAAAAAGTTACACCATTTTAAGCGTCGGGTTAAGGGGGGAGGGGGGAGAAGTTAGTAAATTAGTAGTTTTTATCAGTTTTCCTTAAATATTTCGAAAAATATGCAGTTTAGCGCGAAAAGTGTTATATACAAAAATAATCTACATTAAATTGCGAACAAAAATGGTCCTGTGCATAATCTTGCTAAAGTGAACGGTTCCAGAGTTACGGGGGCTGTAAATGTAGAAATTTTTTAGATTTTTTTGAAAAATATGACATCACTAAGGAAACTAATTTTTTTTGTTCTGCTGTCATTTTTGTTTTTGTTCGTCTTTAGAATACTGTGCGAACTATGTGATAATCACAGGATTGTGTTTTGTTAAAGCAAATTGCGATTTTAGTGGCCGGTGGTATGTTAGTGATAAGCCCTTGAAGGAACGACAACCTCACCACCTTCTCAAGGGGCGCTACTTTTTAAGGGAATAGAGGCTTCCACAGGCCTAGGCCATATAAACCTGTGGTACGGAGAAACCCACTCTGAACTTTCTCTGGACAATGCCGCATTAAGAATGAATATCTTTCCAACATAAATGATTTTAAAATATAAAAATATTATCATATATAATGCAACTAGTGGATTCTTGATTATCAAATAATCATTTCTGTTTACACGAGATATATTGTTTGCAGGGGCGGACTGGCTGGGGGACAGGGAGGCAAAGTCCCCCCGGGCCTTCCTATGAGGGCACCTGCGGGCCTTCCTATGAGGCCTCCAGTTTAAAAATCTCGGTACCTACATACTTAAAATTTGAAATCAATACAATTAAAATGTTCATGATCTTCGTAATCATTACAAATCAATATTCAATTATGAAAGCAGTAAATAGTAAATAAGGACGGGTTCCCAAGGTATACATTTTTTTTGGGCTTGTGTTTGTCGAACTTGCAAGCAGAACGGATTATACATAGACATAACATTGGCCAGGAGGTGCCGCCGGCGGGCCTGTGTATTATTTAGTAATTTAATATCAGTATTTAATATCAGGAAATCGCCGACCTGGGCAAATTGAGTTGAAATGCTACTTACTATAGTCTGTTTTTTTGCTTTATGATTCAGAGCAGGCTCTGCTTTTACATTTTTGTAACAGTGTAGGTAGTTGGTTACAAAGAAAAAAACACTAGTAATGTCAAAAACTTATTATAACTGTCAATGTGTTATCTTATAAGCACTATTATACATAATGAAAGCTACAATTACTGAACCACTGACATTAAATAAGGTATTGCTTTATTTTAAGAAATTTTATTTAAACATGGTTGTTATGTAACTGTACAGAAACCCCATAAAATTTCTATATGTTCTAATGTGAAAATATATTATTAAACACTTTTTGATGAATTTTGTTTGCAAATCTGTGTTGTAGAAGTTATTATTTATGCTAAACGTATAAGAGGGATTAACTGTTTTTTCAACTTTGCCTAAAAATGCCACCGTTCATACACTTATGATAGTACCATTGTACGTGTCAAACAGTGTCACACCATGGTAAAAATCGTGATGTGCATCCTGCATGCAAAATAATATATCTCTTTCCCTCCGGCTTAACTTTAGACGGATTACTTTTCAAGTCTGTGTCGTGGGTCTACCTATGCAGACTGGTTCCATTGCTTAATATCCAGTTTCATCCAAAAATCGGAACATACATTTTTCACTAGAATTTTGAATGTGTAAATATTTCTTTAAAGAAGTAATCTTCGCCGAAATTACATGATTCTTCTCACAAACCAATTTTCTTTCATTCACAATTTTGTATTTATATCCCATATTTTTTAATGTGTAGTATAATTTTGAACGAGTCCTTGTACATCGCAATAAATTATCCAATGTAAAAAATTCCAAAGTGTCTTAATATCCTCCCTGAAACTATAGTCCTCCCAAGTTAAAAATTCTTTTTCCTTTTCCACATTGTCATTAGGTTGTGGCTGGAGTTGTGATTTTGCTTTATTTAGACTATTAAACAGAGTGCAATCAAAATCTAGCATAATAACAAATTGTAAGAAATTTTATAATGGTTTAATTATTAATACTTACATCAAAGATTTGATCAACTCTTCCAATGATGGCTGTTTTACTTAATTTACCATTGACATCTTTTATATTAGTAAAACGGCGTTTTATAGCCACTTTAGCTGTATTATTAATACTGCTTTTTCGTGGCATTTTATTAAACATTATTGAAGTGTCAACGTGACAATCTCGGGGATTTGATTTTGACGTTAGGTATATTTTGTAACTGAACTGTTGTACACTGCTAAAATAATATAAATGCAAGGCTTGCTCTGAATCATAAAGCAAAAAAACAGACTATATTTTAATGTGACTTGTGAGAGCGTGTTTGTGTAAGGTGTAAGTTGTGCCTTGCCTGAGCCTTATTTTAATGTACATATTTCTAAAATAATTAAACTTGAGTGAGTCCAGTGTACCTATAATTAAACGCGCAAATCGCCTTAATTGCATGAATTGTAGTGTTGAACTTTTAATGATAAGTTACCTAGAATGAGCAGATCAAAATCACAATATACGCATCTATCGGGTTTTGAAAAGCTCAGAAAGCGCCAACAAAAAAATTTGGAGGCTGCAGCAAAAGACACCAAACAAAGGAAGTTGGAGTTTCCAACGCGGGAGTTGGTACATCCACCACAAGCAGCAACACTTGGGGATGAGAACGTAGGAGAGCTAGATCAAGCCTCCGGTTCTAACGATGAATGGAAAAATCCCTCAAATTTGGGATCCAAGGAAAACCAGGCAGATAACGTTGTGAGTGGAGGAACTGAGAAAGCATTAAGTGATCAAGATAATGTTGTGAAAGACAATAATTTAAATACAACGGTTACGTGTAACAATGAATACGATAATGATGACTTTCAATCAGCAGAGAGGGATAATTCCAGCGGTAAGTTATTGAATATTTTAGTAAAACGTAGTATGTATAGTAAAACTGTAAAACTTGTAGAAAAATTAGAAATACTGATAAAGAAATTATTGATGGAGATGGAGCGCGCGTTGACCATAGTTCTGATGGAAATGCTGATGCATTTTTAAGTATTTGAAATTATTGAAATTTTAAAATCTAAATATTCTGAGTTGGTGTATATTTTAGAATTAGAGGAGACCCTAGGCAGTGAAGAAGATAGCTTTAAATTGCATAATGGCGCGTCAATTTCCGAAAAGCTGGAATTTCTAAAATTGCACCCATTTCAGCCTACACAGGCCGATGGCTTAAAAACTAAATTAGATTGTAAGAAATTATACTATAGATTGATTGGCGACAATGAAATAAAAAGAAATTGGGTAACAGTAAAAATGCATCCTGATACAAAAAAAAAATCGACACAGTGTACTGTTCAACATGCATAGCCTTCTCTGTATCGAAAGATTCTCCTTTTTGCACTCGCTTCAAAAACCTTCGACACATATATTCAGCTATAGATAAACACGAAAGTGCACATCTCACTCAAATGCTGTAAAAAGCTTTCTCATTGCCTGCAAAGATGCTTCAATTGGGGCAAAAATTAACACTGACATGTATGCTCTTAAGAAAAAATGCTGTGAAGAACATATCCATGTATTGCGTCAAGTATTTGAAGTGGTAAAATTAATAGGACGACAATCCTTGCCTTATCGAGGAACAAGTGCAAATGAAACTTTATTTAGAATTCACGAAACGGATACCAGTTATGGAAACTTTTTGGAAATAATAAAGTTGCTTGCCAAAAGTGACCCAATTTTAAATAACTACTTGGAAGCTGCTATACAGAAAAGTAGAAGACGTCATCAAGCACTAGAGGCAAAAGGGCGAAAATCCCGTGGTAGAGGCAGTTTGGTAACTCTCCTATCGAAAACCACCGTAAATAAGGTGATAGGATTTACATTGGAGGCAATGAGAGAAAAAATTGTGAGCGTACTGGGCAATAGACGTTTTAGCCTCCAAATGGATAGTACCCAGGATATAAGTGTTAAAGACCAGGCTACTATCATATTGCGTTATGTCGCCGATGTAAAAGTTTTTGAGAGACTGTTTGCTGTAATTGCAGTGAAAGATTCGACTGGTCGAGGTCTAAATGAACTATTAAAAGACTGCTTCAAGAAGCACGGGGTAAAGTACGAAAACATTGCTGGCGAGTCGTTTGATGGAGCCTCTAACATGAGAGGCGAGGTTCTTGGAGTGCAAAAACAAATTTCGGAGGTAGTGAAAGATAGCGTCTACGTATGGTGCTATGCCCATATCTTAAATTTATGTATAGCAGACAGTTGTGATAATTTGCAAGACAAAAATTTATTTGGATTACCAAATCGCTTAGCGACATTTTTCGGCGAATCTTATAAGCGGATGGATATATGGTGTGATACAGTAGCGCAAGTTCACATGTCAAAATTAAAAAAACTTCAAAAAATTGGCAAACCCGGTGGTGGGCTCGAGACAAAGCCCTCAAGTGGGTTTTTGCAGGTGATAATTGTCTGTATCCTGTAGTATTATTTGCATTAGAGAAAATAATGGAAGGTAAATTTGATGCAAAAACAAGCTCTGAGGCTGAATCTCTACGCGACAAATTGCTGGAGTACAAAACTATTTTAACAGCACATGTATTTTTAAAAATTTTTAAAGAATTCGGTCCTACATCAAAGTATTCGCAAACACAAAATTTGGATTTGGTTTCGGGTTGGAGCAAAGCAAAAAAACAGTTGAAACAATGACAATGGAAAATGTTGTGATTGAGGCTCACAGCTTTATAGCATCAATGAATTCCAAATTAGACTCTTTAGAAATGGATATTTACATAGAAGAGAAACTGTCAACAAAGACACGCGTCGCCAGGAAGGCAAAAATGGACGGTGAACAGTGCAGCGATGAAAGACCCACGGACCCTATGGATGTGTTCCGAGTTGAATTTTTCACTGTTTTCAAAGATACTATCAGATTTGCTCTAGGCGAAAGATTTTCCAAAAATAAAGAATTGATTACATGTTTGCAATACGTCGATCCACGACATTTTCCAAAATTTGAGGAAGAAGGACCCCCTACAGAAAAGCAACTCACAAAACTTGCCACCTTAGCTAGAGTAAAAGTGTCCCTCCCACGAAATGAATTACTGCAGTTTAGTAAATTGTTTCCCACCTTGTCAAACAATTTAACCTCGAGAAGTGATGCCCTTATTGACTTGCTTAATGAGGACAATGCTGAAGAAATCGATATTTTAGCAAATGAATCTGAATCAGAATCAGAGGAAGTAGAACAACCAAAAGAAAATATTGAAGAAAAAAAGAAGTCCAGAAAATGCAAGGAGCAGAAGAAATGTAATAATTGCCTGGCTTGTTGCTACACTTTTCTATACTCGTACAATATGCAGTCTGCAGCATTTACAAATTTATTTTTAACCTACGAATATATACTAACGCTTAGCTGCACGCAGGTTTCTTGTGAAAGGGCGCTAAGTAAATTAAAAATAATTAAATCTCGATTACGGGCGGGTTTTTCTCAAGACTTATTAGAAGCCTTTATGATTATGAGTGTTGAGAAAGATGTCCTTGAGTCTGTCGATTTTTATTACATTTTGGAAAAAATTAAAAAATCATCTGTACTTTTTGCCAATATTCTAACTTACTAACTCTGTATTAAGATTGCAAATACATGTTTTTATTATAGTTGTGTTTTTTGTTACATACTTTCTGCATTTCCCATTAATAGCTAAGTATCCAGATTTCTACAAATGGGCACGGGCCTTTTAAGGCTGAAGTCCCCCCGGGCCTTTTCCTTGCCAGTCCGCCCCTGATTGTTTGGCAATTACGCGAGTCCGAAGGACGAGCGTGATTACCTAAAACAATATATCGAGTCGAAACAGAAATGATTTGATAATCGAGAAGACACGAGTTGCATTCGGCTAGATTATATCACGAGTCAATAAACAACGTTTGAATAGTGTATTTTAAATATTAAAAGTACAGTTAATGTGATTGTTATGACAATTGTACTGACAGCAGGTAACGTGATGTTTGTGAAGGCGTGTGATTATCACCTATTAATCAGGAAGGTATGTGATTGTCAGTTGCTATGTACATTATCAAAAGTTAGTACATGCGTAACTATGCATTTTACCGTTTTTCATTGGTTGATGTTAGAGGGAGTGGTATAATCTGTATAATAATTATGATACATAATTATATAATTTTTAATCATAATATTTTTAAAACTGCAGCTTTTGGAGGTTTTTCTTTAGAAAATAGGCATATTTGGCTGTATATTGCAACCATATTTTATTAAAAAAATTTAAGTTCATAAACAGAGTTCAATAGTAATATTGAATAAAAATGTAGAATGTTAAATGCGACCTTAAATTAATGTAAAGTATTCATCAGTATTCAGTCCTCTTCAAACATAGCACCCTCCTCTTCTAGATCTTCGTCTATGATGTTCGTGTCCCTGTTATCACATCCTAGGCCTGAGCAATTACCGCATATGCTTGAGCAGTTTAGACCACTCTTTCTGCACTCGCAGTTACGGACGCATTCGTCTTTGCAAGCGCACACTATGAGGAAAAGTAATTCCTGGGGAGCTGTGGTCTAAACTGCTCAAGCATATGCGGTAATTGCTCAGGCCTAGGATGTGATAACAGGGACACGAACATCATAGACGAAGATCTAGAAGAGGAGGGTGCTATGTTTGAAGAGGACTGAATACTGATGAATACTTTACATTAATTTAAGGTCGCATTTAACATTCTACATTTTTATTCAATATTACTATTGAACTCCGTTTATGAACTTAAAATTTTTGTAATAAAATATGGTTGCAATATACAGCCAAATATGCCTATTTTCTAAAGAAATACCTCCAAAAGCTGCAGTTTTAAAAATATGATTAAAAATTATATAATTATGTATTATAATTATTATACAGATAATATTTTTATATTTTAAAATCATTTATGTTGGAAAGATATTCATTCTTAATGCGGCATTGTCCAGAGAAAGTTTAGAGTGGGTTCCTCCGTACCACAGGTTTATATGGCCTAGGCCTGTGGAAGCCTCTATTCCCTTAAAAAGTAGCGCCCCTAGAGAAGGTGGTGAGGTTGTCGTTCCTTCAAGTGCTTATCACTAACATACCACCGGCCACTAAAATCGCAATTTGCTTTAACAAAACACAATCCTGTGATTATCACATAGTTCGCACAGTATTCTAAAGACGAACAAAAACAAAAATGACAGCAGAACAAAAAAAAATAGTTTCCTTAGTGATGTCATATTTTTCAAAAAAATCTAAAAAATTTCTACATTTACACCCCCCGTAACACTGGAACCGTCAACTTTAGCAAGATTATGCACAGGACCATTTTTATTCGCAATTTAATGTAGATTATTTTTGTATATAACACTTTTCGCGCTAAACCGCATAGTTTTCGAAATATTTAAGAAAAACTGATAATTTACTAACTTCTCCCCCCTCCCCCCAAACCCGACGCTTAAAATGGTGTAACTTTTTACCAAACAATATGTGAACTGTATAGAACAATTTGGAGCTGGAGGGAAACTTTTACTTTGGATGTTGAGGTTTGGGTCTAATTGCAGCGTACTAAAAGGCAGATGTCTGTAACTTCCATATTGGTGATTTGGTTTTCCGTAGATATGATTTTTTTATTGTTATCCAAAGTTTGTCGCTACGAATAGGTTCACAATAAAACACATCGAACATATTCCTATGTTTTGCACTTCGTGGCTAAAGAACTCTAGTTGAATTTTATCAAGTTATGAGCTACTCATGCGTTAGCAAGCTCATAATGTCATTTATATCTTCTACTAATGATCCGTCTATATTAAGGTTTTTCCTCTACATGATCACGATATAATAAACTGTGCCATGGTTCTTTGTACAACCTTGCTGGGCCGTGCTTGAATCTTATTTACTAAGAAGGTTTTGCGGCTAGAATGTTAGAAATTGATTGTAATCCGTTTTCCCGTCACGTTGAGGACTAAAATGTCCTAATTTCTCTTAGAGTCGTTTCATCGATAGTGAGGAATTGATCTTATGTGCGGAATAAGTAGGTATCTACAAATTGGTGTTAACTGTGAAGGGGAAATCATAGAAGACTCTCCAAACTGTTACCTTGGTTTACAAAACACAACCCATATTGCATTTTCAGCCGTACCATCTAGTTCTGGAGGCAATGTAGTTTAAGGGGCGTTCTATGTTCGCCTTAATAATATATCAGAGCCAATCCTTGATTTTGGTATACTAGATGTGTTGAAGTCACGGCTCCATGATTGGTTGCTTTTTTCTTCTCAATGTATTTTCCAATCTGTTATCTGATACTATTCTGGTCTTTCAGGTACTATGTTTACTGTTTATGGTAGCTGATGATATAACCGATGAAGATGTCAGGGTACTATTTTCCTGAGTACATATTTTGATTATTTTCATGGTATCCAAAGAGAATGCAGCTAGTTGTGGTGATATCTTCTTGATTTCAACAAAATAAAAATTATAATGTTGAAACAATAGTACATTGTGTATCTAGGACGAAAAGCGTAACCCGGACAACTGTGAATGTTGCTCTTTGTCCAAGATACACATACTATTTTTCCGCCAATCGTACCAGAACAATTAAAAAAATTATGAAAACGGGAATATTTCCTGCTGAGGACGGGAATATTATTCCTGTACAGTTTTATTGTAAATTACCTAGCAACGCTGATGTAATGGAATGTTTGACTTTGCTCAACAAAATTTTATCAATAATGTGTCAATTCTGGTACGATTGGCAGAACAATATATTATCTACGACAGTGTGTAAAATTGCCTTTTAGTTATCAATTTTAAGTTTGTAAAACCACTGTTTAATAACATGTTTTCATTAGTTTACGTCGTCAGTAGTAACGTGTTTAAAAGATTTCATTAGACACGTTGTCAGTAGCAACGTGTTTTAAAATTTTTAAAACACTCAAAATTATGACCGGTTGCTGGTAATCCTAATTTACCGTGTTTTCTAAATTCTATCGTAGATAAAATATTGTACGATACACATGCGTAAAGCATCGTTAGTCACTCGCGGGGCATAAAACGTTCGCTCACTCGCGTTTTAACTCTACCCCACTCGTTCCTGAACTTGTATCGTAAATTACTATTTCGACACTCAAGGTGTCTTCTTCAGTTGTTTACATAGTTTAAAAACAATTTTAAAATATGTTAAAACGTAGTCATAAAGTTGAAAAGATGAAACATTTTCGATGTAAAAAATCCATATTTTTTTATTTTATTCCTTCTTTATTTAGAATTGATTTAAAAATGTGTATTTCTCTCGTTTTTCGAAAGTGTTTTTATTTTCTCGAAAACAATTTTTTTAAATCATGCAAATGTGATATAAAATTTTGCAATAGAATAATTTCGAAGGAAAAACAAAAGGGAAAGAGAAAAACCTATAAAAATAAAAAATAAAAACCACAAAACATTAAGTGTTCTTTATCAAAAATTAAGTAAGAAATAAAAATAAAGGTTTTATATTTCTGTTACGATCGTAGAAAAAGTAACGTATGATACACGCGTCAACAGTGACGTTAAAAGCACTCCGATTCGCGTCGTGCTCTTAAACTCGTCGCAGGTGCTTTATAGTATTTAACATTACAAGCCAGGTAAAACAGTTTTTACTGGCGATAGGATTGGGATGACTGGCGAGCCGTTAGGCGAGCCTGTCATATTCTTGAGCCAGTAAAAATGGTTACCTGGCCAGTCATATCCTTCTATTCACCAGTAAAACCCTCTTACCAAGCTAGTAATGTTAAATACTATTATTTGTTCCTCACTTGTAAATAACTAGAAATTTACCGTTTATTCAAAATGTCAAACTGACAAGCAACTAAATTCATCAATATCACACATACTAAGGAAGACAACTCTGGCTTTGCACGCTATCATTTATCTATGAGCACGCTTGTAAAATATAACTGGCTAGCCAGTAAACAATTTACTGGCTAGCCAGTTATGAAACATTTTCAAGGTGAATACAGTGACTTGATAAATTGATGTTTACAAGTGAGGAACAAATAATAGTATTTAACATTACTAGCTTGGTAAGAGGGTTTTTACTGGCGAATAGAAGGATATGACTGGCTAGCCAAAGGCGAGCCAGTCACCTTCTTGAGCCAGTAAAACTTGTTACCTTGCGTGTATTGTTGAATATTTGATTTGTTTCTCACTTGTAAATAACTAGAAATTTACCATGTATTCAAAATGTCAAATTGACAAGCAACTAAATTCATCATATTGACACATACTAAGGAAGACAACTCTGGCTTTGCACGCTATCATTTATCTATGAGCACGCTTGTAAAATTATACTGGCTAGCCAGTTAAGAAACATTTTCAAGGTGAATACAGTGACTTGATAAATTGATGTTAGAAGTGAGGAACAAATAAAAGACATACCTATAGACTAGTATCATAATATACGATTCCCACGCCCACAATCATTCACTCGGTCATTATCATAACAAACGCGTTTGTAATGAAAAATACACAATTCACAGTTATACAGTTATACAGTGGGCTAGATATGTCATTTTAACCTGAAAATTACTGACAATAAGTCATTTTAACCTAAAAACGACTGAAAGTATGCCATTTTGACCTAAAAATTACGAACAATTTACTGACTTGTCAGTTGTTACAATGAAGCTGTCATTCATTAAGTTGCAAAAATGTGTATTTTTCTGGCTGTGGGAAAAATAGCGTACATAAGTGTATCGTACGTTCGTATTTTAAGTCAGACGGCTCCGCTACGCTTCGCCTCGTTTCTCAAATATACTCTCACGATATACGCCACTTTGGCAACTTGTTATGTAATATAGTAGTTTGTTGAATTACCATTATCTACTGCCCTTACGTTTAAATTTTGTCCGTTTAATGTTTTCCCAATATCGTGACATACTGAAATTTAATGTAATTTAATACCATTCAATCTGTTTTAGATTGGTGGAAATGTAAATCTCACCATTTATCAAGAACGGGTGCGAAGCTTTCTGGCCTTTGTCAAAGCCGAATACATAAACGAAGATCTTATAAGTGAAATCGTCGACCATTATCAATTCATCTGGAAGGTAACCCAGGGCAGCAACATAACCGGAACCCTAAACAAGTTTTATGCAGATTTGCACGAGGACGTGGTGTATAACTTATACGGATCCACCATAGAAGCAGTTGAAATTTTTCAGGGAACCGACATCAGCTTTTCTAGACAATTAGCCATTAATCTAGAAGTAAAGCATTTCAAAAAGGACTCTGAGATAATACGATGCAACGACGTGCAAGGCCTTCTGTTCATTGTCTATAAAGGGAAGGTTGATATTCTTGTAGCTAAAGAAAAAATATGTACATTGAGTAAGTGATTTGTTACGTATTTTTTTTTCGTGATTTATGTGAATTTTTTGTTCAAGGTCGAGGTGGCATTTTCGGGTGTCTGGAGAAACAGGGTATAACAAGGCAAACTGTGACAGTTATTGCTAAAGTTCATGTACAAGTACTGACTATTAACAGCAATCTGTTTCATAGCATCGTTGGAAAACATGCTCACGTTGCAGAACAATTGCAAATGCAAAATTTACTACATAATGAATACATTGAAGGAAAAAAAGTCGCCCATGTTGAAAGCGAAACATCAACTCGTCAAATGCACTCTTCCGCTGCTTCTTTGTTAAAAACAGGGCTTGAAAAAATAATTAAGAAGACTAGAATCTTGATAAAACAAGAAGATAAATGGTATAGTGTGTGGGACTACATAGTATGTGTACATATTGCAACTATAAGCAGCATATGGTTTATGTTTTTTACTGTTATGACTGATCGGGAACAAGAAATACCATCTAGCGCAATATCTATTATATATTTTCTGGATGTGATTTTTATAGTAAGGATTTATTTCCAATTCTATTTAACGTATACCGATCACAATTCAGGAATACTTATAACCGATCTGTCGCTGATTCGGAAAAAATATATAAAATCTTTGAAGTTCTTCGTGGATCTATTTATATGTTTCCCTTTCAATTTCTTTCTAAGCCTCGCGAAAGTCGACAGATGGATAATCAAATATAGTCTGCTAAACCGAATTCTAAGATTTCTATACCTTACACAGTACTACAACTATTGTCAGTATAAATTACGTGTTAGAACACACTTACGTTGGACCTACTTGATCTATTGGATTTGTATTAGTATCCAGCTAGTAACCTGTTTATGGTGAGTATTAATGTATTGAAGTTTCCATTCAGCAGTTAGATAGGTACTAATTCACCTAGATTACACCTTTTCTCGGTTTACATATTTCCATTTTGATTGTGTAGCATGTTGTTATTTACTTATTCGCGAATTTTGTACTTTTCTAGGTTGCAGAAAATATAGTATGTATTATTCGGATTCAAAAAGGCTCTGTTTGACTTGCAATGTTTACGTTTGCTCGGCTACGCTACGCTTCGCCTCCCAATTGCAAACATAATTGCTTGTTAAACAAAGTGTCACCTTTAATCCTAATAAAACAATATACTACTTAGGTGCATTGTTTAATATAGCCGTCCCAGATAGCATACTATTTGATTTTTTGTGAAGTAAAATGCAGTACGCGTTTTAATTGAAGTGAGATAAGCTTTTTCAGAACAATTACTATTCAAAGTAGGTTGAATCTGAGCGCGACGCACACACATACTTTCCATTGCGGAAGGGAATTTTTAAAAATAACGTAAATGTAGCCCCTGATCTTTCTAGGTACAATTGTTTTGACACGTTTTTGTTCTTTCTGTCCCACTATTCGTCCCTCTCAAAATCTAGTAATAACAACCTTCAAATTTGTTGCATATCGTCAAAGGAGTTTTTCCTGCAGCAACTTACTTGACAGTTTCTTAAATTTCGTGCTGAAGTTAACACAAAAAAATCTAGTTTTGCTTACAGTCAATGTGTCATACTGGGGTTTATATCAGATGTTCCTACTAGTTGTTATACCCAGAGCGTTTTAGAAGCTTTGTCTATGGTTCTTGCAGGATGACTTAAAGATAAGCTTAGAGCCAAGTATGGCTTCAGAATGCTTAACTTACCTTTGCAATGTGTGTTCCACAACCTTACTATCGTCCCTTATATTCTGAAGTCTGCATCTGTGTGTATCAGTTAGAAAGTCACGGACATCAGCTTTCGTATAAAATGTTTTGCAGGACCAACGCTAGATTGTTCCCCCTAAAACACAGCAAGTAAAGGAATTTCTCGTCTTTGCTAGGTTTATATCCTATTGGATTCGTCTCTGGTTCCTTTGTATAGGCTAGCGGGCTAGCCGATGACTAAGTAAAAATTATTGTTATTGGTGAACAGTTGATTTCTTAACTGCCCGGCAGTAAGTTTCTCTAACGTTTAGAAGGCAAGGGAAGAAAGGTCTGAATAATTTTGTTTTGGTGTAGGCTTGGGTTTAATCTTGATCTAATTACCTGCAAACCTTACTTTCTGTACTATTTACAGTGCTCTCATTAACTGCCAGTTGAAGTTTCCAGTGAGTTTATTTAATTCTAAATAAAAAGCATGTTGTCCAAACTGATTTAGCTTTCTACAAAATCATTTATTTTACGAATAATTCGTAGTTTCCCACTTTACAGGTGGCTAACAGCTTGCTTTGATGGTCGATGTTATTATATGAAATCAACTGCTCGAGAAGATATGAAGAACTACGTAAAAGCAGGGTCTTGGTCAGAGTCCTTATTGCTGGCGTACACATATACTATTAATTTACTTTCAACTACGGGCTTAAGAGAGGTTACCCCGCAGAACTGGTATGAAGTTTTAGTTAGTATCATAATACTGTGTACATTCCAATACAACATAGAACTTCTGGCCAGCGAGTTTGCAACTTTACTGGAGATTGGTCAGCACAGTATGAGCAACTATGAATACAACATTAACCAGCTTCGTATCTACCTTAAGGTAATACCTACATCTTTTTCTTTAAAAAATACGGATTTTCAGTTCGATGTTGATAGAAAATTTAAAATGTCACACTGATAAGGGCTGATAATGTTTGCATATTTACGATTACAGGGTCGTCAGTTGTCTCCTCCCATAGTAGCTAAAGTATGGAAATACAGCCTTCAACTATGGCAAAGACAAAGAGGCGAATGGATGCCAGCAATTCTGACCGAAGCGCCTGGTTATCTAAAGCAAGATCTTATGACTGCCCTTTATGGGCATCATCTCCACAATCACGTAATCTTTATGAACACACACGTGGACTTCTTACGGCAACTCGTGGTGCATCTAAAGCGATGCGTTTTCTTCCCTGGTAACTACCTTGTCGAGAAAGGGGACATGGACGGTAGCATATATTTTATACATGAGGGTAATGTTGAAGTTTTTGACAAACACGGAAACAATGAAACACTTTCGACTGTACTAAGAAGAGGACAATCATTTGGTTTGGAACAAGGATTGTATAACATACCACACACGTGGTCATACAAAGCCAAAACTGTCGTCGATGCACTAATTTTAACACGTACCGATTGGGAGTACCTGTTGGATTGGTTCCCTGCTTCTAAAGAAGAAATTCAAGTGAAAGCAATTGAAAACGGTTTGCGCAGAAGATAATTTTTGAAAAACAAAGTTATGTTTTGTATCCAATTGTCATAACTGTACAAATTACCATAACTATTATGATGTACAATCCAATCAATAAACTATTACAGCTAATATTCTTCTTTTTCGTTTATGCATAAAGCTTTCAAGCGCTTTGGTCGTTCCACCTCTTAGGTTTGTCTAAATTTCCTTCGTCTCTAGCCCTATAACGTAGTAATACAACTATTTTACCCAATAATAGAGTATTGCATATATAATTTTGGATAACGTTCGTAAACTAGTTGTCTCTGTCTTTGTAAGCCACAGAAAATATAGTTATGGACGTAATTGATATTTATCAATTAAGGAAAGAAGGGACAATTAAGAGGATAGAGGTTTTGCCCTGTTCATGAAATGGAAATAACATATGCCAGAGAGCCTGGATTAGAACAATGAAGAAGGGGGAGCGAGAAGATTGTGAGCAATCATTTGGGAAAGATTGTTCAGACTTTGTTGTGGGAGGTAGTTTATGAGCATAGGTAGTTTTTGGAGTAAAATAATAAATTATAGAGAGTAGCGTTTGAGTTTTGGGGTTTGAAAGCGATGAGGGGTGCCGGTAATTTTGTTGTTGGGGGTAACATAGCTTGCGGGATGTTCGCCGCCACAATTTACCCACTTTCTGTTCTTGTTTTAGATAATTTTGAGTAGAGTTCCTAAATATTATAAGAGTTGAGCCAAGTCGGGAATAAATGCTGATTGGTTGTGATCTACTGCGCATGCGCAGTTTCGTCTGAAGTTACGCCAGATTTGAGTCATATAGTTACTATAGAAACCAGTTCTGGGAATGTCACATTTTACAAATTTGCATTTGCCTTTAGGTCTAACACTGATTGATGCATGTTTTCCATTTCTACCTGTGGACTGCATATGAGGATGTCTGAGAAAAGCTCTCTTACCGCAGTAACTACATACTTAATTGCGATTGAGCGTTTTGCTTGTGTCGATAAGGGCAATTTGGCCGCTATGATTTGCGCATTTTTTTTTACAAAGACCTTTGAAAGCAAAAGCGCACGTAAAAACGTTTAATGGGTAATTTTATCAGACGCTAGAAGCACTATGGATTAGCTGAACGCATGCTGGTATGTACATAACACCCCTTGTGCAGTGTGACCTTGAGCGCCCGGCTTCTCATAAATTCAAATTTTACTAATTTTGTGAGCCGGTCGAGAGCGCATTTTTTCATTAATCTAATTGAATGTTTGCATTGCATTCAAATATCAATATTATTCCAGTTATTATAACTGTGACTACCGTCACAAATATTATGTTTATGTTGTAAAGCGTCATGCTTTCCTGATATTATTGTTACTTGACAATTTTGGGTCTTTCAGCTATTTATAAATATCCTTTATCTAATAGACGTGTCCGTCCGGGACGCTGTTTCAGCAGCCAAGCCGTAAAAGATAGAGAAAAAAGTTATTCAAGTTATATGTTTGGAATGCTCATGTCAGGTCAGGAACCGAATTTCAGTCTCTAACACTAATTATTATCTTAATTATAATCCTAACCTTTTAGGTTAGATTCTAGGCAAATTTTATCAAGGCGAATGCGACTGGTAGTTTGCTGCCAACAATGACGTCATATACGTACAGTTACGGACACCTCAAAGTGCACGGTTTTTTGTTACTATGGTTATTTTTGCGATTTTTCGGCTTATTAAATGGGGGTTTCTCCAGTGGCGTTGCTTGTGGTTATAAGAATAAGTATTACTTTTTTGATGTTTGTATTTTAGCAAAGTTTCACAAGTAAACAAACTATATAATAATATGTATTTAATAAATATGTATTAGTATTCAATTGCTACTACGCTTTGCAGTTTGTTTCGCATAGAGTTGACCAATGTTTCCATATTGTATCCTTCTCTCAGTTCCTTCCAAGCATTTCTTATTCTTTCTCATAATTCATCGGCGTTGTTTGGTGCACACTGCACAATTCCTGGTATAAACTTTTGTAGTTAAATACCCCCAAACATTTTCGATGGGATTCAAGTCCGGACTTCTTGCAGGCCATGGTAATAAATTGATATTATTCTCATTAAACCATCAATGAACAACCCCTGCTGTAAGCACAGGACAGTTATCCTGTGAAAATAATGTTATCAATTACGTTAACATAAGCAAAATTAATTAATTAGGTAATATCTTGCCTGTTGAAAAGTAAATTGATTAGGAAATACCTTTCTTACAGATGGCAGCATCACATTTTGCAAAATGTTGCGATAATTTTCAGCATTCAGTCGACCATTAATTCTATAGCATGCCCCAGATCTGTAAGCATTGATCCATCCCCATACGTTTACAGAGAATCGTGCACTACTCCTTAAAGGTTGAGCATAATATTGCTCCTCAAATCTTGAATTTTGTGGTCTACACACCCTTAATCGTCAATTGGTAAATGATTGAAATACCTTTTCACCTGAGAAAACAGTCGTGTTCCAAAAGTCGTCGATCTCATTCAAATAGGCGGTTGCAAATTGTACTCTTCATTCTTTGTTCTCTGGTGTTAAAAAAACTTTTCTTGCAAAAGTCTCTATTGCCAACGATTTTTAATTTTGAAAGTGCAGCTCCTTCTCACATGCAAATCTGTTGCGACTCGACTCAGCGATCAGTTCTCTTCCAGTTTTGTAATAGCTCGCATTTTCTCTGCTTCTGACAAATGTCTGGGAATTTTCCGAGTTTTCAGTTTTATGACAGTTGATGACAAACGTACACGTCAAAACTCGACGTCTATGATTAGAATATCGTATTACAAGCTAAAAATCTGCCGTGCACTTTGAGTTGGCCGCAACGGTACGTGTGGTGAATACGCGTTCTATTTGCAAAACGGTCTTTTTTGTTTTATTAAATGAGACATTTGTCTCATAGGACTGCTAGTTTACCTTATTATTACTGACATTGTTGAATATTAAATTTCTATTGACTGTTACTAGTTTATATTTTCTTGATGCATTTATGCTACGACCGGACCCTTCAGAAACCTGCTCCTATTCTTTTGAGATTTAGGTTTCTGCTAAAGGATTCAAAGCTAGGTGGTGCTTTGTGTTCGTAGCTAAATTGGTGTCTATGTTGCTTATAACGACTGTCTCCCATTTTGTATTAATTTTTATAATTTTTTATATCCTTAAAAACAGCTGCCTGGTCCTTATTCACGCCATGATTGTGCCGACAGTTAGAGCTAGCTAGGGTGGTACTCATTCCTCGTTTAAGGGTTGCGGTACAGTATTCCAAAATAACAAATATTTCGGGGTTCAGCAACTTTGATAGAGTTTAACTTGTTTTAGCACACGGATAAGCATTCTTTAAGTGTTACCAAGCACAATATAAAGAAATCGGATTAAGTAGTGCATACTGGCAGATAAAACCAGAAAATTTAAGGAATCGGCGAATAGATATATTTTCTGTCGATTTAGTGTTGGCAATGTATCCCATCTAAGCGGAATGTAACAAGTTATTATAAAGTAGGAGATATACCGGGTGACAATGAGACTAGGGCCATGTTTATATCTTCTTTATTTATGAATCGATTTGGATAAAATTTTATACCAAGATACTAGATATAATTTCTGATTAGCTGCTAGATATAGTCAAAATGACTGACTTCCGGTTTTACCGGAAATGATACTAACTTTAATTTTTTAAATGAAACACTTTATATATTTTATGTTTTTCTGAATCTACGAGTCAAATTACATATGACAGTATTGCCAAATTTAAATTTTTTTAAACAAAAAAATTATTTTTTCAATTTTAATTTTTTTACCATAGAAGGCATTGACTTGGAAAAACCTATTCTAATTGACTCTAGCAACTCTTAATAATAGCTATTTTATCAAAAAGGTCAATAACAAATCTTTAATAAAAGAATATAATTTGCTAAATTCGTTTTTTAAGAAAAAGTCACTTTTTTAAATTGCACCTACTAAGGGCCATCTTGCCATTAGATAGAAAATGTAATTACCAATCTAACTATATGTATCATGCACTACTTTATCTTTATCTGAAACTGAAAATTAATTAATTGATTATTTGTTTAAATGTATTTAAAAAACCAACGTTAGTGTCACTTCCGGTGAAACCGGAGATGACACTAACTTTGGTTCTTTAAATAGATCATTCTATATGTTTTATGTTTTCGGAATCTACGACTCAAATTACATACAACAGTGTTGCCAAATTTGCTTTGGTATTATTAGTTATTACATAAAAATATTTAAAAAAATAATTAATTAATTAATTTTCAGTTTCAGATAAAGATAAAGTAGTGCATGATGCATATCGTTAGATTGGTAATTAAATTTGCGGTTTAATGGCAAGATGGCCCTTGGTAGGTGCCATTTAAAAAGAGTGACTTTTTCTTAAAAAACGAGTTTAGTAAATTATATTCTTTTATTAAAAGTTTGTTATTGTCCTTATTGATAAAATAGCTATTATTAAGAGTTGTTAGAGTCAATTAGAATAGATTTTTCTAAGTCAAAGCCTTCTATGGTAAAATATATAAATTGAAAAAATATTTTTTTTGTTTAAAAAAATTTAAATTTGGTAAGACTGTTATATGTAGTTTGACTCGTAGATTCAGAAAAACATAAAATATACAGGATGTTCAATTTAAAAAATTAAAGTTAGTATCATTTCCGGTGAAACCGGAAGTCAGTCATTTTGACTATATCTATCACCTAATCAGAAATTATGTCTAGTATCTTGGTATAAAATTTTATCGAAATCGATCATAAATAAAGAAGATATAAGCATGGCCCTAGTCTCATTGTCACCCGGTATACTAACTTATTATATATTTTTAACAAATCAAGCTAAGAAGTAAACATAATTTAATTGCTCAAATAATGGAAATTTTTATGTCCAAAATTAGTTACCGCAATTGCTCAATATGACCTCGAGGATTATCAACCTTTTCTCAAAATTGGCAGAAGAAATCAGAAAATTTTAAGAATCGGCGTATAGGTATATTTTCTGGCGACCTAATGCTCGCAATGTATCGCATCTACGGGGGATGTAACAAGTTATCATAGAGTCGGGTATATATACTAACTTATTATATATTTTTAACAAATTAAGCTAATGAAAAGAAGTAAACATAATTTAATTGCTTAAATGATGGGAATTTTTATGTCTAAAACTAGTTACAGCAATTGTTCAATATGACCTTGAAGATTATCAACCTTTTCTCAAAATTGTACATTTTTGGTGCAATTGCACCAATTTGATCCATAATACTGACTTTTAATTCTTGCCGCGTTATCGGTCGTCTTCTAAACACCATATTTCTTTAATAGCCCCACATCCAGTAATCCACTGGGTTAAGATCAAGCTATTTTAGTGAGTTTTATTTTGGAAATCATTCTCTAAATTGAAATGATTTAGTTTAGACACCTCTGCTAATATATGTCATGACATCACTTTTGTTTTCCATATATACAATACCATCCCATTATTTAATCATTTGATTTTGTTTACTTTTTGTTGGTGGCTTGGTTTGTTGAAAGTGTGTAGTGTATATAGTACACAGTGTGTTCAAGATAAGGAGGGCCAGTGTGGGAATCTCATTAATAGTAAGAGATACACATTTGGTTAAATGGAAAGAAAGTTACTTAATTAAAGGACTAACAAGATGGCTCCTAGAAATCTTTGATATGATTTTTAGTTTGTGAGTTATATTTCAAGAAAACGGATTTTCGGATTTTTAATTGAATTTTTTTCTATAGTTAATATTACGGTTAGAGCAAACCCGACAAAACTTATTTGTAGCAACTTTCCATGGATTTTTTAAAGATTGCGCCATTAATTTTTATCCGACGTTTCGTCCTGGAGGAGCCATCATCAATTTCATTTCTTAATTTTTTTGAATACGTCTTATTTTAAAAATTATTGGTATTCCAAGACCATACGCTATTATTAAGGATTAAAAACATGCAGTGTGGCTCATTACTTCTTTCTTTATATTACAAAAGCTGAAACAACGTATGAATAAGGACTGTATTTAACAAAAAGTTGATGATAGTTGCTCGTTGCTCTAACTTAAATATTAACGCCAGAAAAAAAACAAAATAGCATTTCCAAAAATTCGGTTTTTTAAAATAACTCAAAAACGAACAACCATGTCAAGGATTTCTAGGCGTTATTTTGTTATTCCCTTAATTAGCAACTTTTTTCCGTACTGGCCCTCCTTATCTAGGGCACACTGTATAAGAATGTCAAGTATACCGCTAACTATATAATAACCCCATACTTTCCGTGACCTACAAGATAACTAAAGTTACCTGTTGATAATCGCGAGCGCTATTCCGCATTGTAAGAGAAAATATGTTTATTTTGGGAATCCGGAAGAGTTGTCAACCGAAAAACAATGAGTTTGCGAGTGCAGCTCGGCAAAAATAGCGTCGGACTTCCAAAAGCTCTTTTGCAACATTTCTTGTCGGTTGCTTCTTGCAACGTTTGTACTGCATTGCTATACCCTTCAGTTACTTTGCCATTCTGGTTCTAGCTTTCTGACCACTATAATGCTCATAACTGTGTACTTGTGCAAACCATTTCGTACAAAAACAAACATAATATTGCAAACGTTAATGATACAATCGTCAGATACAATCTAACTGCATTCGCACTTCAAAAACCTCGTCAAATCTAAGCTTAAGAACTAGCTTTTCATGTTACCTTTGCCTTAAATTGTGAAACTCAGCTGCACCCATCAGTGCATTTATCTCAATAAAAGCTAAGCTTGCACTAATTAAAATAATTAATTCTGTGCCTCGGTTTGATTTTTAATGCATTCTAGTTCAATTGGCTAGCAGAATTGTTGAGAGCACAAAACCATCGCAGTATCTATGGAAAACAAAGGCGATGTCATGACATCTCTGCTAATGAGCTGTTTAAACTAAATCATCTCAATTTAAAGAATTATTCTCAAAATAAAACTCCCCAAAATCACCTGATCTTAACCCAGTGGGTTACTGGCTGTAGAGTTATTAAAAACTTTGATGTTTAGAAGACGTCCAACACCGCGGCAAGAATGAAAAGACAGTATTAGGGATCAAATTTGTGTAATTGCACCAAAAAGGTACAATTTTGAGAAAAGGTTGATAATCTTCGAGGTCATATTGAACAATTGCGGTAACTAGTTTTAGACATAAAAATTCCTATCATTTAGGCAATTAAATTATGTTTACTTCTTTTCATTAGCTTAATTTGTTAAAAATATATAATACGTTAGTATATATCCCCGACTTTATGATAAATTGTTACATCCCGCGTAGATGTGATACATCAGAAAATATACCTATTCGCCCATTCTTTACATTTTCTGATTTCTTCTGCCAGTCTGTACTACTTAATCCAATTTTTACATATTGCGTCGTAGACAGGCAATTCTTTCGGGCTGTAGTTCTTATCCGATGTCTTGAAGCCTTGAATGTCGATAATGAGCTTCATCGTCGAGTTGCAACTGCAGCAGCTGAAGCACGGCTGAAGTGGTCTACAGTTGGTGAACTGCTTTCGTCAACGTGTTGTAGGTAAACACTCGATCGTGAAGAACAAGACAAATGGCAGTTGTGTTGGCTGGTACGTTGGCGGAATTTTCAAATTCCATTCTAAAGACGACGGCTTTGGCATGGTGGGAACAATCAATAACAATAATGGGTGCGTTGGCAAAATTTCTTCGCGCGAGAGCAAAGGCTCGTCTTGCTTGTTATAGTATGTTGATTGAAACTTGCAATACATTTCATATAGTACAGCAGAATGATTTTGTACGAAGTCGATGTTTAAATTGTCGTATAGATATCTTTCAGTGTTAAGATAAATACGCATATTTTTTAGATCGCAGTGTGAAAATGTTGAGTTACCGCTGAAATACCCGGTATGCTATGAAGTTGCCAGCTGCGAAATGCTACTTGGGTGTCAACATTTTTGTCGGTATATTTTGTCAAGGCCAATTCTTGCGCAAGACCTGCAGTAACATGAGGAACCTTTCAATACAGATTGTCAATCGTAACTTTAGCAGTCTCTCCTATACGGCATCCGCATCCGTATTGCTGCGAGTTAATACGAGCTTTTGCCTGATATTGAGTATAACTTTGTCATAATCTTCCGCAAAGCCTAACAGCATTCGCAACGGTATACGTACACTGAAGTTACCTTCGTTGTTGGTGACGGCACTATTGGCATTGGAAAACCAACCAGAATGTTGCAATTTTTTCAAATCAGAAGAGCTGTACGACACGTACCTTTTTAGAGGTGATGCCAGGTTTGGTAACAGAGTCGACAACAACGCCATTGATTTCGTATCGAATTTCGCTAAACAGGTGGGAAAACCCATTATTAACGAACTCAGCCGTCGTAACTTCACCTGTCGGTTTTCGCAACTTTCCCTTGATCTAAAGAAAGCTCAAACCAGGAAGAGTTGACATATCTTCGGGGATTTGGATTCGATTTTCATCGTTATAGTCAAAATGGTTGGTTTGAGGTTGGTGGGTGTGTAACTGGTTGCTAACAATGGAATTGTCGACGAGAACTTGTTCTCCAATATTTAGAATGCTCATGGTAGTAATTTTATTCCCAAGGACTGGAGGAACTCTCTATTGATCTTACTCAACTGTTTAGCCTACAAAGCCTTATTGATCTGGCAAGAGCGTTGATGGCGTGTTTTATACAATTTGGAAGTGGCTTGGACAATGTTGAATTGAAAACCCATTACACTTTCTTTAAATGTAATCCCACCGTAACGGTCTCTGACCGAAAACTGATCGGATTGTCGTCTTGGTCCAATATTTTAACTGTTAGGTTAGTAATAGTTTTCGTGCTAATTCGTAGATAAATTACTGGATTAGGAGTTCCACTATTTTGTATCCATGTGGTATGGTAGGGAAGAACTGATGAATGATATGGCCGGGAATCCCATTCTTAAAAGAACCGACGGAGACGTTGCAATGAAATAAAATGGAGTTGATTGGTAAAATCTTCGTAACATGTTCAAAAGTGTGCCACTTATTAGCAGTATAAAGTTTCGGATTAAACCCGAGCAAAGAGCCGATAGTTGTGTTACTGGTGACGTGAATTGCATGGGAAGATTTAATACTCGTTCTTTAGGAGGTGTTCTCTCCACGTATCCATACATATTCACCGCTAGCAGAATCGAGTTGAGTATGTATATATTCGTCAATATTCGTAATTTCGTATGCTCCCTTATAATATGTGGTGAGTTTTTAATGTTGGGAATGGTATTATCGGTTTCGAAATTTAACAACCCCATGACATAATTACTATCGTCATCTAAAAACAGTGGTGGGTTGAAATTCGCACTGAGAACAGACGACTGCCCTGTAAGAGTGAATATATAGGACACGGTAAAAAGCACCGCTTAGACTAACGTCAAAAGCGGTTTATCGTAGTTATATAAGAATAGTATGCATAATTGACCACACGTGTGCGATGTAAGGTTTTGATATCTATCAGAATTATACATAATAGTAATGCCAGTATTGTTGCTTTGAAAGTATGGCACCAACTCCGCAGGAGGTTGCAAGTTGCCTATACTATTGAAATACATAAGAAATTCGTCCACCTTGACGTATGCCGTCCAATGTGTACCAGGGCCAACATCATCATCCAAATTAACCTCGAAAGCCAGGAGCTTTGACATACTCTTCGATTTCGATATTTGTCAACGCACGTTGTGGCAACGGTAGTTTTCTGACTGATACGGACTTAAATATAATCTTTTACCACGCGCAATAAATTCCATCGCTTTATTATCAGGCTCCTTTTATTGGAGATCCTTTCGTGCCGCCTTAGAGTCTCCAACAGCTTTGGCTACCGCTGCAGCACCTCCTCCGAGAGAACGCAATGCTCCTAATGCTGCAATTATGGGTATAAGCGGCAATATGCCTTCTTTCTTCGGAAGAGGTAGTACTCTAGACCGATTCCTCTTCCTTCTATTTGTTTTCAGAGCTCCTCATCTTCCTGAATGCCAGCGGATTGTGACACCAACCCGTTTGAAATGCGTTCACCGTGTACGCTTTCGTTTCACACCCATTCCGAGTTTCGTCTTCCCTTTCATAATTACAGTCACAGCAAGGGCCGCAGCTCGTTCGCAAACTGTAGAGTCCTTTGCTCTAGCCCGTTCCCCCTCTGCTAGAACTTTATCTGCCACGTGTCGTGTTGCAAGTTTGGTAGATTGAGAGTATGCGGTGTCGTGTTATTTGCAGGCCTCGTCCAGAGGATTGGTTGCACTATCTCCACGAGCAAGACGTTTTGTAAGTTTGGTGCCTGGTCCACAAAGTCAAAATTACCCTTCGAACTACAAATACCAGTAGTTCGAAGGGTAATTTATCAATAAGAGAATTCAGGAAACCGCGACCTTTCCGCTTGGCGGTTTGGTGATGAATGGTTTGTTTGTGCTTAGTAGCTTTTATCTGTCCGAGATTTACAGAAAGCACAACGCTTTTCTAGTTAAACATGGGTATTGAATAAGGGTATACTGTAAAAACATGTTAAAATTTTTATTGCTCTTGTATTATTTAAAAGCAAATATTTCCTTTCAGAAGTATTTAATTACATTCATTGATTAATTTCCTGCGTCTACAATTAATTATTTATGGCTTTGTGGTATTTTATATATTCAGTTCCATGTAACTTTTTTTGTATGTAAATCAACTAAATACAACGGAAAATGTCTAAGGATTTGTTTCTTATTTCTGGATCACTCAGGTGGATGATATGTAAACGGTTTTTTGACGTCGTAAACACACGTTACAGTGACGTGATTACGTGACGTTATAATGACGTAACAACTGACGTCTTTTAGCTGTGACATATTCACCTTATTTTTTCGTCATTGTTACGTCACATAGAAGTGATACTGACGTAGGTGATGGCTAGAAAAAGACGTCAAAAGGAAGTAGAGAGGATATCGGCTAATCGGGTAATCCAAAAAGACCTCGCTCGTAAATCACATAGGACACCATGTACAACAAAAACGTAGAAATGTTAGGAAAAAAACAAATATTTGGGAGTCATATTGGACATCAAACTGACTTTTGAACACCTTTAAGATACGTGACAAATAAGATCACGCAGAAGAATGTTTGGAAGGTAAAATCCACTATAGTGCATTGGCTCTATACACATACCCACTATAATCTATTGCGTTTTGGTATGTTGGCATAAGGCCAAAAATGCTGATAATAGGAATTCAACGAATTGCCTGCTTAGGAATAACGAGGGCTAGGTCTACATCCCTACAGCCGCATTAGAAGTTCTACTAGATTTTCCTCCCTTGCACCTAAGAGTGGAAGCAAAGGCACAATTACGACTTCTTATTATTGCCATAAACCGGTTAAAGTTTTAATTCCAAAACGAAAATATTGGATCAAGTTTATCGACGTTAACACACTGAACCGTAAAATCTGATGTACATAAACGGTTCCAAAATGGATACCGTGACAGAAGCATTAATAATGGTAAACACGTAACTGTTCGCCAGTGTTTAAGTCATGATGTAGAGGTCTTTTTTTGGATGGAGGGTGAACCAGATTCACGTGCACTGCGGGCACAATGGGCCTATTGTACTATCTCCAAGACATGTTATGTTGTTACGGTATCAAATGATTCTAAAGACACTCTAGGGTGGAGGAGTGCCACTTGCTTCAACAAGTAAGGGAACTGTATCGCTTACCCTGAAAATCTCACAAAACAGGCTAAATGCCACTGCTTAATACGCTCAAGGAGATGGGCGTGGTCCTAGAAACGGTACACCAGAAAGCAAGCGTGACGGTATGTATAGGGTGTTGCAAAATAAATGGGCACCACGAGTTCAGACTTGAAACCCACGCTTAACCGAACCACGAAAGCCATATGGGGTAGGATATTAGTGTATAGCCAACGACTTCCAACACATATAGCGACAAGTGCACAGACTTACCTGTGACGTTTCTAAACTGCTTTCAGCCTCGACCTTACATATATCTGACAAAATGTATAAATAATGTAACCTGAAAATGAGCATGCACAAACACGTGGGGATATCATAAGGCATCTTTCAATAAACCGATCTATTGGTCTACTCACATGTGAATAAAGTAAGTACACAGCATGAGAACATATAATAAATGAGCTATAACTAAACCCAGCTGGGGGCGCTTTACCTCTAATCGACTAAGCTAAAATAAAAATAGGTACACGGCCCTAACTCGGGCTGCGGGCTTGTGAACAATAATGTCTAATTTAAATACAGTGCAAGCCGTCTGCGGGCCGGCAAACAAGAATGACTAATTATAAATAGAACAGAAGCCGTCTGCGGGCCTGTGGCCATGAATAACCAATTTAAATACAGCGAAAGCCGTCTGCGGGCTGGAAAACAAGAATGACTAATTATAAATTCAACACAAGCCATCTGCTGGTCTGTGACTAGGAATGACTAATTTAAATACAGCGAAATCCGTCTACGGGCCGGCAAACAAGAATGACTAATTACCAGGACCGTAACTAGACACACCTTTATTGTAGACAAACTAACATTTCTGCGCCCCTCAGTACAAAACCGATATGCGTGACAAAAAATACTAATGATACTGTATGACTTCTACATTTATCTCCGGATATATTATGTAATAATAATAAATGGCTTTATTTTCTTGGATACAGAAGTTCAACTAATGTTGTTCTTCCACTTAACCTAACATAATGCCTACGTAGGAAGGTTAATGTAATCTTCTTTGATCAGATATAAGTACTACTCCAGTTGTATTCAAACAAACAGGTAGGTATTCAAAAATAAATCCAACATTTTTTATTCGAACATTTTAAAAATCAACAAGTAAATGTGAAAATAAGAAAATACAACACAAATAAAATGATAACAGAAAACAAGATTAGAAAACACAATTCTAATTTTAAAAAAGTACATATTATTATGTAGTCAGTAGAAAATTTTAGAAATCCCTATATATAAACACCCAAAATCGGAACACCACTGCGTCATTTATTGCGCAACGATAAGCATATACATTTATCGGTGAACACGGGTTCTAATCCCACTGGCTGCAATGTTTTTTTTATTTCCAAATCATGTAATTCGCTTTACTAAGTGTTTCTGTGTTCTTAGCAGCATTAAGGTATTTTTTACCTATTTTGTAGAGAATTTTAAAGACTTCAACCATAATTCGATCTATCAAAAGTTGTTTTTTAATAGCGCGCTTTCTGTATTAAAGACGTTGAAAACATTTTCGTTTGTTACATTTTTATTTTAAAAACTCAAACATTATTTTGATTAGAATAAAACCACCTACATCTTTCGTTCAAAAGCTAGTAAAGACATATCAATATGTTAAATTAATACAATATAAACAAATAATTACATTTTATTATGCGCAATAACACGTGAACATAGAATAAGGTTCTGTATTTGCAACCACACTGTCACATTGTTTCGTAATAATCAATAGATTTAAAACCCGAAGCTTTTTTGTAGGCACGTAGTATAAGCCTTGCATCAGGCCAATTTCGATCATTCTTTATTTTTAATAAAAGCTGCCATCGTGTTGGGTCGCAGAAATGTTTTAAATTGAACAAATTCTACTGGGAAAGTGATTACAGCGAAAAATACCATAGTAGTGGAATAAGTAAGCTGTCAAAATCGGTCTGTGGTATTCTGCTGATTGTTGCAATGGACGACTGTATCAGCGATGAGCCCAAAGCAGTGAATGTAATACCAGTGAACCAGCTCCAACAGTTGTTAAGAATTTAAGTTAGTTTGTCGCCACTGCTGTATTACATTGTTTTAAAAATGACAACATTTGTACTTCCTTCGTCTGATAGAAGAAGGAAGTATTGTAAACACAAAAAATCACCTTCCCAGATGTCTTCAGATCTTCACGTTTCAAGGTCCCTAGATGACGAAAAACAGGGTTTTTCAATTCCGTCTGTCTGTCTGTCTGCCTGTCTGTCTGTTAGCGGTATAACTCAAAAAATATTTGTCGGAGGAAGACGATATTTTGCATATACATTATATATATATACCTGGAATAAAACCGATAAAACTTCAGACAAAGATATACAGGGTGAGCACCAAAAATAAAATTGTGTTTATTTTTCATTCAACTTAGTAATAGATAGAAGTAATAATTTGTGCATAGCCCAGGCTTTATTATTACCAACAATGGAAGCCAATAGATACAGAATAAATTTTGTACAATACAAAAACCTGGCACAAATTAGCGCGTTACTAAATATAGCTGCGAAGCAGGAATACGAGAAGTTGATGCTTCGTGGCTCAGGTAGAAATTTCCCGGTTTCTTAAAATCCCAGAAAACGTTAGGGCTACACACGCGGTTCGTCTGCCGTTCGAATTTGACCGCCGGTAACTTTTTTTTATTTGAAAACTTATTTAATTTATTAAAAACATGAAAATAACTTAATTCCATTTTTAAAATTATTTAGTTTCACAATGTCGACGAGGGAAGTTTTGGATAAAGCCTTTTACATATTTTTATAATTGCAAGGCCACCTATGCGGTGGGCTAACAACCTAATAATTCTAATGTTTTGATTGATATAGGTAAGAACTATAAAATAAATCTGGTAGACATATAACAGTTCCCTTGCAAATTGTACAAAGCAATGTAATGCGTCGACCAGATTGGGCGCAGTTCGCATTATTATAATTAGCATTATTTGGACTTAAACCTTAATATTATAAATTAATTTATTTGCAAAATTGGCCACTTGCTTATTTATTATTTATTAGCACGGAAGAAATTTTTCCAGTGCCATTTTGGCGCTTCTTGCCGCTTGCGCCTGTAGGTGGGGGCCTACTCGGCCTATACCTAGCTATGGCCCTGCTAATTACAAATTCAGCAAAAGCCGTCTGCGGGCCGGCAATCAAGAATGACTCATTATAAATTCAACACAAGCCGTCTGCGGGCCTGTGACCATGAATGACTAATTTAAATACGGCGAAAGCCGTCTGCGGGCCTGTGCCCATGAATGGCTAATCTAAATAGAGCGAAAGCCGTCTGCGGGCCGGCGAACAAGAATGATTCAGCACTCTAATTTAATTAACGGCTTTGCTTGAAAGCTGCGTTGGCCGAAAGCCGGGCGCTCATTGCTAGAGTATATGGGCTGTGGCTTGAAGTTGTGGGTGTGAACGCTGTCCAGAGAACCTCCCTTTACTATCAGGGATTATGCAGAGCCCACCTGGGCAACGACGAAAACTGCGAGGCCTGAAGTTCGCACGCTCAAAGATATCCCAACATGTGTTGGACAAATATGCTCTCCAGACTTATGAGAAGAAACAAGAGGCGGCGGCCATCGGTACTACAACGATATTCACGCACGCAAAAACACGACTTTACACTCTTACGGCTCTCCAAAAATCACGCCACGCGGTCCCAGACAGACGCGCTCGCCTTGAGACGTGTAGGGGGAGCCGGTTAGTAGCATGATCTGTGCAGCTGTGACCAATCACGGGAGAAATAACCGCTCGACCAACTTTCTAAAACAAAGCTGTGTTCGGAATCTTTAAAATACTAAATAAACCTGTGTTCGAAATCTTTAAAATTCTAAATAAACCAAGGCACATAATTATGAACGAGAAGATTAAAGTGGCCGTTACAGTTGCTTGAAATTGTGAACCACCAACTGCCTGAACACCATTTGATGAACTAGCACACGTAGAAATATGACTGGAAAACCTATATACAGCGAAGTTGTAATTATTAAATAGAAAATACTCCAAGAAGTCGAATTTAAAAATGGCCTGACAATGTGTGTATGTTTGGTATGTAGTCTTGTTACACTACCTCATATAAAAGTTTCTAGAGGAGAGCGACGTTAATTGTATCCCAACGTCGAATGGTCACTCGGCTCAGTGCCGATCCAGTGTTTTGCCAAAGTTTTGCCTATCCATGAATTCGAACCAAGTACTTGCTTATTCGAAGCCTGACAGTAGTGATGGGCAGAATCGAATTCTTTTCAGAATCAGGGGTAACGAGACGCTGCACGTGCACAAAACAAAAATAAAAATTTGTTCTGATTGTAGGCGGTTCAGCTTACCCTATTAATAACCGATATTTGTTTTTAAATACTTAAATTTATAGTACCGAAAATGAATATGTGGAAAGGACGGTTTGTAAAATATCTATATTTTAGTTTTATTACAGTTTTTGTTTATATATTTTATATCTATAATTTATTCTATATTAGTTTTTATGTTTTTTTTTTATATTTTATTGTGTTGGTAAAATATTTATGATTTTTATAGTTATTTTTAATTATAAAATACAAACATTTTTATAAGCTCAAGTTGATTCCATACCTGCCTTCTATGGGAATCAAACTACTTATATGTAATGTCTATCTAAAGTCCAAACTTTCGGAATGGCAACGGGCAGTTCTTTGTTCATTCATATAGTTGCGTTCGGACCGAATTTGCGGCGGCGGGCAGTGTCTAATCTAAACTCATATGATACGCAGAGCAGTGCTAACTGAAACGATTCGAGTGCGAATCCGAGTACCAACCACCGCTATGCGCCGACGCATTCGAATTCAGCATTCGGATCGGAATCGAGATCACGCCGAATTCAGCATTCGGATCGGAATCGAGATCACCCCCGGCGAGATTTACAAACACCCATTAAGTATTCGATTGGCGGCATTCGAATACACTCAAAACACTCGAATGCATTCGAGATCTTGCAAGAATCGAATACTGTAGTAATTTGCATTCGAATAGTTTCATCACTACCTGACACCCTAGCTACTGCGCCACCAAGGCCTTACTCAGGCAAACAAATCTGCTTTCTGACAGACAACCAGACAGCACTAAAAGTTCTGATGTCATTTCAGCCTTGAGGTGCTGGTTCTAGAATGCCACAAAAAACTGGTGCCCCTGGGTAAGCACAACAGGCTTAAACTGATATGATTACCAGAATATCAAGGAATAAATAATAACAAAAAATCTGACGAACTGGTTAGATTATCCAGCTTAAAACAGGTGGTAGGACAAAGCCCACCTGCGGCATAGCGTATGCAACTGTTAGAGAACACTGCTGAAAGACCAACATTGTAGACTATGGATAAAATATCTCAGTACAAAACACGGCAGGAGTGTTTAGGGAACCATCATGAGATTGCAACCGAACAATTACTCAAACGCAGAAGAGTTAAAATAGAAGCCTCACGGGTTAGTGCTGTATTAACGAAAAGCTATACAATATAGAACTCAAAGGCAAACAACTGCAAGATGAGGACGAATGCGAATGCGAGAAACTAGATACCTTCAGGATTAAACACTTTTGGGAAGAAGAACTAACACCCGAAATGCTCCAAACCATCTTTGAAGATTTAGAAATTTCTCTGGGAGGCCCATCACCATTTGGGAGCACTTGGGTCTACCAAGCAGCAGTGCACAGTACACAGGATCAAAATCAAAAACAACGATAATAATAATTGGTAGGAAATAATATGAAAAAAAACATGTCTGAATTGGACTGTAGGGTCATAGCTTCAGCAGACTGCCTGTACATATTTTTTAGGTTTTATTACTAGAGGAGTAGAAAGAAAAATAATACTGTATTTTATAGAAGGTCAGCTTTTTGAGTGTCAATAATTAAGCTAGTCGTGAATAAAATAACGACCTTGTTCGACTACATAAAATCTTAAAATTTGCTATGGATCAAACCAGAACCGACTGGCTCAGAAGCATTTCCGTTTAGTTTTGCTTTGACTTAAAACTATGTTACAACTTAAATTAACATTCTTTTCAGCCATATTAATTATTTGTGAGGTGTTCGTTTCGTGTGCACTTTCTCAAGATCATCGACGTCCGAAAGTATGTGCTGAAAAGGGACAAACAATAAATACCACCGTCAAGGAAGAGTGGTTTATTCAACCACTGGACCATTTTAATCCTAATAATTTGCGGAACTGGAAGCAAGTAATATAATTTGCTTAACAAGCCGACAAATCCCTTGTAAAAGATTGATTTTAATAGCGTTACTATACTAACGACCAATATTACTAACGCGGGGGCCCTGTATTTTTGATGATATGGGGCGAAGTAGACGATCAAGTAGCGTGGATCACTAACGGCACTTGGATGGATTACGCAAAGCGGTTTGGTGCACTCTGTTTCTTGTTGGAACATCGATTTTATGGTAAAAGTCTTCCACTAAGTAAGTACAAAATAATCGATAAGTATTCCATCCACATTCTCAATATGAAGAGTCGTGAGAAAGTACTAAAGTACAGTTACGGACACCTCAAAGTGCACGGTTTTTTGTTACTATGGTTATTTTTGCGATTTTTCGGCTTATTAAATGAGGGTTTCTCCAGTGGCGTTGCTTGTGATTGTAAGAATAGGTATTACTTTTTTAATGTTTGTATTTTAGCAAAGTTTCACAAGTAAACAAAGTATACATGTAATAATATGTATTTAATAAATATGTATCAGTATTCAATTGCTTAAATTGCTACTACGCTTTGCAGTTTGTTTCGCATAGGGTTGACCAATGTTTCCATATTGTATCCTCGCAGTTCCTTCCAAGCATTTATTATTCTTTCTCATAATTCATCTGCGTTGTTTGGTGCAAAATCCCTGGTATAAATTTTTGTAGTTAAATACCCCCAAACATTTTCGATAGGGTTCAAGTCCGGACTTTTTGCAGGCCATGGTAATAAATTGATATTATTCTCATCAAACCATCAATGAACAATCCCTGCTGCATGCACAGGACAGTTATCCTGTGAAAATAATGTTATCAATGACGTTAACATAAACAAAATTAATTAATTAAGTAATATCTTGCCTGTTGAAAAGTAAATTGATTAGGAAACCCCTCTCTTACAGATGGCAGCATCACATTTTGCAAAATATTGCGATAATTTTCAGCATTCAGTCGACCATTAATTCTATAGCATGCCCCAGAGCCGTGAGCATTGATCCATCCCCATACGTTTACAGAGAATCGTCCACTACTTAAGGGTTGAACATAATATTGTTCCTCAAATCTTGAATTTTGTGGTCCATACACCCTTAATCGTCAATTGGTAAATGATTGAAATACCTTTTCATCTGAGAAAACAGTCCTGTTCCAAAAATCGTCGATTTCATTCAAATAGTCGGTTGCAAAGTGTATTCTTCGTTCTTTGTTCTCTGAGGTTAAAAAAACGTTTCTTGCAGAAGTCTCTACTGCCAACGATTTTTAATTTTGAAAATGCAGCTCTTGCTGACATGCAAATCTGCTGCGACTCGACTCAGCGACCAGTTCTCTTCCAGTTTTGTAATAACTCGCATTTTCTCTGCTTCTGACAAATGTCTGGAAATTTTTCGAGTTTTCAGTTCTATGACAGTTGATGACAAACGTAAACGTCAAAACTCGACGTCTATGATTAGAATATCGTATTACACGCTAAAAATCTGCCGTGCACTTTGAGTTGGCCGTACTTGCAATAATAATAATATTAATACTTGCATAATTTTGTAATTACGGAAACAAAATTCGGCTGAAAAAAAACAAGAAATTAATTGATTCTTAAATATTTAAAAAAAATAAGATTGTCCTTGTAAAAACTATGCCCTAAGCAAAATTTTAAATTCATATATTAAACAAGCTACTGGCCTATAATAAAATTAGTGTTGCCGCGAGACGAGATTTTACCCATCTCGATGTCGATCTTGAAAATTTTCAAAAATTGATTCTCGATCTCAAATTCAAAAATAATAGAACGTCGATTTTCAATCTCGAAATGGAGAATTACGATTATCGAATATTATATATATGCCTACGGAATTGAGGTAGCTGCGACTGCGTAACACCTAAAGTAATGACGTGCTCCATGTATCAACGTTTTGGGTTCTCCTAGCACTGTACTTGAAAGAACAAATCAGTGGAGTTGGCTCAGAGGTAAAGCCTCTGGCCCTAGACCTGAACATGTCGGTTCTATTCTCACAGCGGCCACAAACATCGAGTGTCGAACTCACTGCGATTACCCAATTCGGCTTTGGCAACCATGAGATCTTAAAATCTTCCTTTAACGGGAGAAGTCGATTCTGCTTTGTTTTTATTAGAAATACTATTAAAAGCTGTCGGGATTGAGAATTAGGTTAATCGCGTCTCGAATATTCAAGATCAAAACTTGCCGATCTCGATCTCGAATTTCGAGACGAGACGAGACGAGATAGAGAACTATCTCGTCTCGGCGGCATCACTACTTATAATAGGAAGAAGTAGATAAAGAAGAGAACCTACTCTCTTTAAACAGTAAACAACTTTATCTATGTTTTAGGGATACAAGTGCAGAAAATTTACAATATGTAATTGTTGAACAAGCATTGGCCGATTTAGCAAGATTTATTGCTGCAATGAACAACAAATATGAAATGACAGCACACAACAAATGGATCGCATTTGGTGGATCTTACCCAGGTATACTCGCAGCATGGCTACGCCTAAAATATCCACATTTAGTACACGGTGTTGTATCTAGCAGTAGTCTCTTTTTACCAACGTTGGATTATAGTGGTAAGATTCTATAATCGAAACAGTGGCACGAAGTGATAGTAGACTATTTTCGAGTAATTGCTGAAGCCTTCAAGTCCTACAGCGACGAATGTGAACAGGCAATTAAAAATGGAATGTTGGAAGTTAATGCGTTGCTCCAACAAAAGCAATGTGACATTTTGACTGAAAAATTTAAACTGTGCGATCCTGCAGATGAATCTTTAGATGGAAAGGATATAGCTAACTTAAATCGTCGTTTAGCTTATAATAATTTCGGTTTTATGCAGACATATAGAGAAGACTTTCGTTTCCTCGGATATGACATAATAGTGGATATGGTTTGCGATATTATGACTAGAAATCGTCAGAAATCAGCTATGGACCGCCTTGCTGATGTTAACTCTTTAATGTTACGTGCACGCAATTTAAAATGTTTAGAGTATAGATATAAAAATCTGATTGCTGTTGGAAGAAACACCAGTTGGGATGCGGGAAAATTTGGTAAATATTATTCTGAACTATATAATATCTCATATGGGTAAATTAATTGCTTAATACATTCATTTTACCACTTTATACCAATATTAATGATAAAAGAAGTTATGATAAAGAAATCACACAAACATAAACAAGAATAGCTATATTCTTATACGCCTGTTAAGTTTTTGATACAGATAACCGAAGGTGGTTGCATCTTCTCTGCACAGGATTCGCAACGTTTCCCACATCTTCTTTTCAACTTGGAACGTTCGGCAATACATTTCCAGTGGAGTTTTGTATTGGCATATGTATGGATGTGTTTGGACCTGAATACAATACCGCTTACATAAATGAAAGAATAAAAATTAAGACCACCGAATACGGCGGTCTGAATATTAACATAACAAATACTGTGTTTGTTCAAGGTTCTCTTGATCCCTGGCATCTGGCTGGAGTTTTAAAAAATGTCACTAATGGGCCATCCGTGATATACATTGAGGGTAAAAGTGTTATAAATTAAAATATTTTCTACAGCTTTAAATTTCAGGTACAGCTCATATGGCTGACATGGTACCAGAGTTTGAAGACGACTTGCCGCAATTAGAAAACAAATCTCAGAATACATTAAACAATGGTTACACTAATAATTGTATGATAAAACATTGTCTTCAGTAATTTGTAAGATTAATTAAATACGTTTTTCTATAATTTTGTGATTGCCGCTTTCAATTAGAAACCCATAAATAAATTATTGAAGTGTTTGAATAACTTACATAATTTCCCTGTAATAGCACATTTGGAGCACATTTATTCATATAACACTACTACAACCAATTCCTCTACATCCAGATGTTTCAAATTCTCTAGTTTAGTTTCCAATAATATAAGTATTTTAGCTCGAGCTAGCGTGTCATCACTAACAGGTGCTCAATGACTTGCTTAGAATTGACTGGGGTTGCACGAGCCCCTGTAATAATACATTTGGAACACATTTAGCAACAGCTAGTTTTTCTTATCTAAACAAGGTAGAAGAAGGCAGCAGTAGAGGGAAGTGGATGGTTCTGGAACCTCCCCCCACCACTTGACCTTGAGTTCAAGGCAAGGCCACGTTCAAGCCCAAGGTCACATGCAAGGCGAGGCCACGTGCAAGCCCAAGGTCACGTTCGAAGCGAGGCCACGTTCGGAGCGAGGCCACGTTCAAGGTCAAACCCGCGTTCGAGGTTGAGGCTACTTTAAAAAAATTCAAGGTCAAGATCGCGTTTACGGCCAAGGGCATAGAAAGAGTTAAGTAGTGCTTAGAACAGACTGAGCTTAACATATTTATTTAAAAAATTAGGCATGAAGTAAACGCCTAGGATACTTCATGTCTAAATTATGACTCGACTAGGATTCGAACCTAGGTCTCCCTGTATATCCGCAATCTGCAGCCGAGGGTATCTTTACCTCTAGACCATCGAGTCGGATAGAATATTTGGTTACTCATCCAGAGTACCTTCGTAGAGTGAAAGATACACATAATTTAATAAAAAAAGTTATATTTAAAATGCACATACAAAGAGTAATTGCAGTAGTGGCTAGACTAAATGATTATAATACCAACAGATTAAGAAATACGTTACAGACATACACATTAGAGCGAATAAAATAGTGCTTAAAACAATAGTAGATATACAGCAGGAATTATCCGCGGGCGAGAGCAGCTTCTTCAAGACATCAGGTTTATTTTTTAGCAAAATCGTTTGCCAATTCGTATCTACCGCATATGAAGGGAAATGGTATTTTATCTTGAACGTTAAAACGTTATGTTCAGTAAAGTTGTTCACTTGTATTTTAAAAACGGAAATAGTTGTCAAAGAACTGGTATCCATTTTACGCCACGTCACGTTGTGCACTCCATCATTGTAGGCGAAAGAAGCTGAACTGCACCGCGGCGGTTGAAGGACGTAGAGAATCCCATCATGAACTGCAGCGAGAGCAACCAAAAATTGTATTGGTAGCATGTTCAACAAGTCGATGGCAACTAGTGGATGGTTTGGCGCGGCACTTTGCACCACTTATGACAACACCAACCTTTTGTTTTGTCGGCCGCACCCGTTCCATTGTTGCCAGCCACATCTACTCCTGGGGAAAAATGCAACGCATCGAAAAGTTGATAAGTCAAGTCTTCGATGGTTTGTAATTGCTGGTAGACCTTGGCAATTTTGCAGTTGGGTGACCAACGGAGGTGTTCAGATAGGGGTTTGTCATTGCGCTCCCAACCAGAAATTTGAACTCCGCAGTAGAAACACTGTACACAATTAATCGTGTCGCTGATGCAAAAGAAACCGGCACCTGCTAGCGATTCTGGAGTTTGACCTCGACTCCAATCGCCGAATGTTCGTAGCCGTTTGGAGTAGCTCCCAAATTCTGGATGTCGAGGTTCTGAGCTCATGATGGCAACTAACTACGCACACGTTTGTGAAAGTTTTATATTCTACAATTCAAGGTCACAATCTCGAAACTTTAAAATAAAACCACAGAAATATTTCTAAATATATTTATTTATTTCCAAGTATAAGTTATATATGTAACTTCCCCATCCTCCAGTAGGCCTAGGTACCGGTCCACTGGCTTGAAGATGTTGGTCTGCCACCACACAGCTGACGATCCGTCGAAGACTGCAGGCCACGTCCGTAAGGTGGTCGTCTCCGCTAGGGTCTCTCCTTGTAGGTTCAAGGCGTACTCCATTGTGACCACTGCCTGGAGAGACCGTTGAGAGGATGCTGGAGGGCAACTAGCCAAAAACCGGCGAAAATGACGGTAAAATTGTTCTGCATTCTTAAAGTTAGTTGCCATAGCTGCTTGATGATTATGGTAGGTGCTGGAGGATTATGATGACTGTTACAGAAAACAGGCAACTTAATATAGGAGCGTAGTCAAGGATGGGAACGTAGAAGGTCAAGGGTCTTACCTTGAGATTCACATATAAAGCGTAACGTTTTTCCACCACGGCTACCAGTCATCATGCCTGATATTGTTGTTGATGCGCTCTTTGAAGATGCTCCTACATTTTACAAGGAGTTTGAATACTTCATCACCTCCGAACCGAGACCTCCATCAGCTCGTCAACTCCAGGCTGCCGTAACAATAGACTATTCCATGAGTCTTGGAAGCGAGCGCCTATGGCAGTCGACCCTCCTGAGGACGCTACCCACCACATACGAGGGTGACCCATTCCTGTGGTGGCGGCGGCATGTAGAGGTCCCCATCCAGTGCTTTCTCGCTCGGCTAGCAGATGGGGATGTAGTGTATATTACTTATTGTTGGCTTAATTAAATATATGTATATAAAGGGGTCTGTGTTTTTATTGCACTCCTAGCGACGTCTATGATTATTGATATTTTATAAGTAGAAGCCCACGCTTTCAGTATTCATATCCAGTTCGACGCTTGAGCAATGCCTATCGATAAATTTGGCAAACATATGCATGCGAATTCCACGTCACACCCGCAGGTGTTTGTGGTTGAAGAGCTAAGCGAGCCTTTATATTATGAACGAGATTTACAACTAGTATCCATTGCCGTCAATGATGATAGATGGTACATCCTACCGCATGGTGACATCGAATATACTATTCCCTTCCGTGAAGCTGAAATAACAAACGTCTTACTTTATCCCGAAAATACCGAAATTTATATCAACAAGTTGGGGTCATATAACTTTCGCGAAATGATTGGGATGACATTAAAAAGGGTGATATGCTAAAATTTTGGGCAGTCAAGCCAAATATGTTATATGTGGAATTTCAACTCAAGGTTCCCATAATTGTTGAGTCCAAAAAGGTAGTGCAGTAAACATGACTTCCAGGTTGCGTTTACGCTCACCTCCTACCACATATAACCTTGGAAATGTGAAAATAAAAGCGCGTAGAAGAGTCTGCAAGGGTAGTAGCATCCGATAGTCGTGCAGAAATGGAAGCCTTGTTGAAAGCTATCGAGGTAGTTCAGAGTAATAAAGCAAGAAAGCCGCAACCACTGTTCTGTCCAGAACTTCTGAATAGTAGGACGTACAAATTAAATAAATCAAGTTCTAAGTACGTGAGTGTAGGGTTTGATTGGAGTTCGCAATTTAACCCAAGTATTATAATACGGGGTGCCAAAAATGACTGGGTGCAGTTAAATGAATGGGAGTGGACAGCCCTGATTGCAAATCAAGGAGTGATTTCCAACTACTTCTATTCTCTCGACGGTGAGTGGCCAGCTCTGGAAATAGGAAAGAAGAGGATTGTATTTGAAGCGATCCAGACAAGGAAAATAATCAAATTGGAGAAAGTGGGCTTGTCAGAGGTGCGTTTAGCGAGCGAAACTGTAGAAGAATTGTGGCGATTGCAGAAACTCGTGGAAGTGCGATTCGCACAATTAAAAGCGTTACACTTTGAGAGTTTCTATAAAGAGATAGTGAAGGGTGTAGCAAACCTTTGTGGAGACTGTTTAGTAAATGTATGGTCTGTAGTGGATCAGCTGGAGGAGAACTCTGAAAAGGCTGTGTGTATGGTGGAAGTGCTAACGTTCGCGAGTTCTATGGTAAAGTGCGACATCGAAGTGGAAGCCCTGAGTCGTCAGTTGGCAGTGTAGTCATGTGGATGAATTATAGAGAGGCTGCTCGACCGGTTGCAAGAGACGTACCTAGTGCGGTTGAACGATTAGTGAGTTCCTGAAAGGATTTAGCTTTTGAAGCGTCGCACGAAGTCATATATGGATTAGGACGTTCCGGATTCAGTGACGAAGAGTTGTATAAAAAAGAAAAACAGTACAAAAATGGTGCAGCTGTCGGTCAACTATTTTTAGACGGAGCCATAAATGAAGGCCTCCTTGTAGATTTAATGGATAGTCTTGGCCTAAAATGGCATATGTGTGAAGTAAAAGCCTTTATAGAGAGGAAGGAAAATGAAGAAGAGCGTGCAGTTTGACGACTCGAAGAATAAGATTTATAATTTGCATACGTGGACGTATGCGTATCGAGAAGCTCGAAAAGGACGGTGGGAATATGCAGGTGTGGATAGGTTGCGGTTCCATCGGAGGATACTTACTATGGATGAAGTACTGCGAGACGTCTTGTGCGCCGAACATAGGCAGACAATTTATGTAGAACGCTTTTCCACTAGTACGTAGATGTTTAATCCATGTAGTTAAACTATATATTGTAAACAAATAAAAAACAATAAAAATTAAAAAGGTTGTTTTATTCCATTATGTAGTGATTATAAATATGATACACGTTAGATAAAGCGCAATAACAAATCGGTTTGGAATGATATAAACAAGCGGGTTGTGATGGGGTGAGGGCCGGTTTTTCTTCCACTTCGATGATTGGGATGGTAGTAAAGCGGCGTAGAAACGTTGCCTTTTCTCGACCTTTCACATATACTTCGGTGGCACCTTGCAGAAGACGTCGCAAGATTGCAGGAAACATGTATGCTGGAGTAAATCCCTCATTCCAGTCGATGCAATGGTGATTAGTCATTACCCAGCGGGCTTGTTGTTGTAAATGAGGTGTTAAGGAATGGAGGGCGAAAGGGGGTTTTAAAATGTGGTGAGATACTGAGGTACCGTCGTAGGAGGCCAATTCTTTTGGGGTAAAGTGCTTATCGGACGTCTTAAAACCTTGAATATCGATAATGATCTTCATCGTATTAGGTATAGGGAGCATGGTCTAGTTACGCTAAAAGTCGAGGTGCAACTGAAGTGTTTTGCGATATTACAGTTGTTTAACTGCTTTTGACAATGCGTTGTAAGTAAAAACCCGATCGTGAAGAACGAGACAATACGCAGTTGTGTTGGCTGGTACGTTAGCGGAAGTTTCAAATTCAACACGAAAAACGACAGCGTTTGCATGAAGGTAGTCTTTTTGATGGGAACAATCGATTACAACAATGGGCGCCTTGTCTGCAAAGTCATGGCGGGAGAAGAAGGGCTCATCGATTTTGCTATAATAAGATGATTGAAACTTGGAATACATGTCGTATAATGTTGCGTAATGATTGAGTGCATAATTGTTATGTAAATTGTCGTATGGGAATCGTTCGGTGTTCAGATAAACTCGGAAATTAGTAAGACCAATTTTATCGAAATTAGCATTATCTTTAGCGATTAGCCCCGAACGACCTGATTGAAACCCTACGATGACATATCTGGGGGTTTGTAATTTTGTGCTTGTAGCGATAGCGTGAGAATGTTGAGTCACAGCATGAACACCGGGTATGATATGAAGCTGCCAGCTGCGAAATGCGACTTGAGTGTCAATATTTTTATCGATGTATTTGGTCAGGGCTAATTCTTGAGCAAGACCTGGAGTGATATGAGGAACCTTCCAATATAGTTTGTCAATCGTAACTTTAGCCGTCTCCCCTACGGTAGCACTGAATACGGCGTCGGCATCGGTATTGCTGCGAATTAATACGAGTTCTTGTCGGATGTTAAGTATTACTTTACCATAATCTTCGGCGAATCCTAACAGCATTCTCAACGGTATGCAGGCACTAAAGTTACCTTCCTGATCGGTAATGGGAGGATCGCCGCCGGCAAACCAACCTGCATTTTGAAGCTTTTTAACGTCAGCGGAACTGTAGGACACATATCCCTTAAGAGTAGACGTAATACCAGGTTTGGTGACAGAGTCGACAACGACGCCATTGATTTCGTATCGGATTTCGCTAAATAAGTGAGCCAAACCATTGTTAAGGAATTTAGCCGTTGTAACTTCACCGTTTTCCTTCCGCAACTTTTCCTCTAGGTATAGATAGCTCAGGCCGGGAAGAGTTGACATATCTTCGGGAATTGGAATTCGAATTTCATCGTTATAGTCAAAACGGTTTGTATACGGTTGATGTGTGTGCAATTGATTGCTAATGATAGAAGTGTCGACGAGGACTCGCTCTCCAATATTTAAAATACTCATTACACTATTGTAAAGCCTAAGGACCGCAAGAAGTCTCTGGTTGCTTTAGTTAGCTGCGTGGTGGACGAAGCCGTACTGATCTTACTAGGGTGTGGGCGACGATTCTTATAGGAAGTAAAGCAGGGGTGGTACGGAGTGGTGAATCGAAAACCCATTACAGTTTCTTTAAATGTAATGTTACCGTAACGGTCTCTTTACTACAACTGACAGGATTATCCGATTGGTCTAGTATTTTAATAGTTAAGTTAGTGATCTGTTTCGTGCTGATCGGTAGATAGATGACAGGGTTAGGGGTTTCCACTATTTTGTACCCGGGTGGTACTATGGGGAAGAATTGGTGAATGATATGGCCGGGCTTACCATTTTTATATGAACCAACGGAGATGTTGCAATGAATAAGAATCGAGTTGATGTTCAAAATTTTCGTAACATGTTCAGCTGTGTGCCACCTATCTGCAGCATAAACTTTTTTCTCAAAGCCTAACATGTCCCGGATAGTATTGTCGCTTTGAAAGTCGATTGGAACGGTGGACTTTATTTCGGTTTTTAAGGTGCTGTTGTTTCCACGTAGCAGTACCTGTTTAACACCCACATCAGAATCGAGTTGGTTATGTAAAAATTCAGCAATGTCGGTAATTTCATATGCTCCCTCCGGTATAATAATAGGAGGTTCTCCAACAAGATGAAATTCATTGTTGGGAGGTCTAACGTTTGGAATAGTATAGTAGGTTTCGAAACTTAACAATCCCAAGACGTATTCGCTACCATCGTCTAAGAAAATGGGAGGGTCAAAATTTGCAGTAAGAACAGATGAATTTCCCGTAAGAGTGAATATACTGGACATGATGAAGCGCGGCACTTAAACTGACGACAAAAGCGGTTTCGCAAAGTTATATAAGAATTTGAGACACAAATGTCCACATGTGTATGATGCGAGTTTTTGATATCTATTAGAGTTGTACATAATTGTGTTGTTGCTACCATCGCTGCGAAAGTAGTTTACTAATTCGGGAGGAGGTTGTAAGCGACCTATGCTATCGAAATACAGAACAAATCGATCAGCTTTAATGTAGGCTGTCCAATGTGTGCCAGGTCCAACATCATCGTCTAAGTTAGTAACACCACATTCTCGTTGACGAATTTTGTCAGGTAGGGCATCTCGCATAAATATCCCCCTAAAATGGGGAATTTCTAAGCGTTTAACGTAATGTGCAATATCGATGTTCGTCAACGCTCGGCGTGGTAGCTTCAACGGTAGTTTTTTGACTGATACGGTCGTAGATATAGCCCTTTTCCTCGAGCAATGGATTCCATAGCTTTGGTATGTCGCTCTTTTTCCTGGAGATCCTTTTTAGAAGCCTTTGAGTCGCCAACCGCTTTAGCGACTGCTGCAGCACCGCCCCCGAGAGACCCCAATGCTCCTAATGCAGCAAGTATGGGTACAAGCGGCAATATACCTCCTCTCTTGGGAACAGGTACTACTCTAGAACGAATTCGGCGTTTCCTTCGCGATTTAAAAACGACCGCGCCTCCAATACGTTTACGCCTACTACACCTTGTACGCTTCCGTTTTCTAGATACCCCCGTACCAAATTTTTGCGCAATACCGGCAATAGGTAGTGCACGCTTTCGTTTCCGGGAGACTCTCACATTAACAGTGGGTTGTGTACGCTTCCGTTTTCTAGATACTCCCGTACCAAATTTTTGTGCGGCAATAGGTACTGTACGCCTTCGTTTTCGGGGGACCGTCACACCAGCAGCGGGTAGTGTACGCTTCCGTTTTCTAGATACCCCCGTACCAAATTTTTGCGCGGCAATAGGTAGTGTACGTCTTCGTTTCCGGGGTGTTTCCATAGCAGCAATGGGTTCTGTACGCTTCCGTTTCCGGGAGACTCCCATGCCGAGTTTGGTTTTCCCTTTCATAATCCCTGTAACAGCAAGAGCTGCCGCTCTTTCTCCAAGAGTAGAGTCTTTTGCTTTAACGCGTTCCCAAGCTTTCTGTGCAAGAACTTTATCCGCCGCGTGACGTGTCGAAAGATTGCTGGATTGTGAGTATGCGATGTCGTGTTGCTTGCAAGCCTCGTCCAGAGGGTTTCTTCCTCGATCACCTCGAGAAAGTCGTTTGTTTAAACGAGTGCCAGGTCCGCAAAACTTGTAACCTGGTATATGTAATTCGAAAGGCAACTTGTCAATAAGGGTGTTCAACAAACCGCGACCTTTCCGTCTTACGATTCGACGACGACTACGAGTTTTACGTCTAGTATAACTCATCTTAAAGAAACGCTCGTCGAAGAGTTACTGACGATGTGAAGCTCAAAGGGGTAAATATATACTTAGCACAGCGCGGTTAGAAGCTAGTTCGCCCCCGTCCGAAAACGATGAAGAACGTCAAACTTGTGAAACAAAAATGTTCGCTGCCGGTAGTAAATCATACAGTAAATTCCATGTCACAGAGGTTCAGACGACACGGCACTTTACTGGGTATAGGATGTAAAAGGGGTTTGATCATTGGTCCATCCGGCTCTGGGAAAACCAATGCGATGATCAGTCTTTTGGTGCACCGCAATGGGGTGCGGTTTCACAACTTGTATTTGTATTCCAAAACCCTTGACCAACCTAAATACAAATTTCTGAAGATACTTCTGAAGTCACTAAAAGAAATCGGATTCTACGAATTCAGCGAGGGGTGTGAGGTTATCAAACCACACGAGGCGAAAGAAAATTCTGTTATTGTGTTTGATGATGTAGCATGCGACACGCAAAGCATAATTAGAGATTATTTTAGTTTTGGACGTCATCGAAATATAGATTGTTTTTACCTCTGTCAGACTTACTCATCAATCCCGAAACAACTGGTACGAGATAATGCGAATATCATAATCGTATTCCGGCAAGACCACACCAATCTTAAACACATTTACGATGATCATGTAAACACAGACATGTCATTCGAAAAGTTTAAAAACTTATGTTCCCACTGTTGGATCAAAGATCATGGATTTTTAGTTGTCGACAAAGAAAGCGAAATCAACGCCGGTCGTTATAGAAAAGGGTTTGACAGTTATTTCACTATATAGGCATGGACCACTGTTGTACAAATTATTAGTCTACGAACAACGACAGTAATAGCAACATGGACAAACGGTTAGTAAGCGATCTTATTAAAGCTAGAAAGGCTGTTAGGCGGAAATATGAAACTTTAAAAGCAGATATCGCCGAATCGCAGACGGCTCTTGCGGAGCAATTTAAACCAATTTCCCAACCACTCACGGAATTGCTAACATCCATTAAGCAAGAAGGAGGTCAAACAATACAGCAAGAAGTAGGACCTATGCTGAGAACCATCAAACGACGAGTGTCCACACCATCTATCCTACCCCGTCCGAGAAATGGCAAAACCCCCGTACGAGCGTCAACCCCCGACATTGCCATTCCCGGACATCCACACCTAGATTTCTTGACAGAGAAGTATTGTATGAGAGTTTACCAGATAAGGAGCAACAGATAGAAGTTCAAGAAGAAGAAGCGGCAATTGAAAGTTCAGTAGCAGAGGCTAGGGAAACCGTGCGACAAATGATGGAACCGGAAGTTCTAGGGGAATACCTGGAACAGTTCTCAGGGTTAGCTAGAAAATATATCGAGGGAATGATACGAGATACAGAGAGCAAGTACGATCTCCACTATGGAGTTCGATGGGACATAGACACTGATAAGTTTGCAATTGGGAATAAACAGCTTACTTTTGAGGGTCAGGACATGGTTATTACAGATCACGGAAATAGAATAGTATACAAAGGCACCCCCGGCTTTTACGAATTAATGTTCTTAAAGAAACCGATAACTTATACAACCAAAGACCGTGAAAATTACTATGACATAGTGAACCGATCCGCCGCAAATCGTAAGAACTACGATCCAACCCAAGGGATAAGCGGCAACGCCGGCGCAAAATATATGAAAGTAGTACGCCCCCTGGCTACATCCTCCAGCATTAGACAACCTACCAGAGCCGCATCGAGGGTGCAGCGTACCGGTAGGGGATTATTAACAGTAACCAATAAAAAAGTGGAATTTGTTCCTTGGAAAGATCCAAATTCATTAGTGGATCGTCTGCTCATATTACTAGTCTGTCAGGTAGCGGGGCACACCGGCCATTCCAACGAAATCGTAAGCATCACCCAAGCTCTACGAGATGCAAAAATAATTCACTAAGACGAGTACAAAAGCGGAGGACCTATTGAATTACGATCAGAAGGTGTTAGACGATAGAGTAATGCCCATAGACAAATTTGGACGCCACTACCATAGCGCGCGCTACGGCTCTCATCGCAAACATATCTTTATGAAAGTTCAAAATGTAAACCGACTCCATATAGAGGTACCACTGCTGCTAGTGGGGCGTGGTTATGATGAAAGCGGATATTCCAAAATTTTCGGTAATAATGAGTACATTTTTCCTTTAACGATCGGTGAGATCATAAGTGTTCAAGTCAACGGACCTTTGGTAGTATCACACATCAACGGCATCAAACACGACACGCTTGTCGGTAAGACATTGCGGCGAGGAGATAAACTGAAATTCGAATCCATAAACACTAAGTTATACGTGCAACTGCTGCTTAAATGTCCTATAGCAGTCGATACAGTAACATTCGGCAATGAGTCCTAAGGAGGATCTAGTTGCAGAACTTCACAAACCAGCGCGAAGAAATTTCAAGAGACGACGGGTGATTCTCAAAGGATTGCATGATTTACTACAAGCGGATTTGGTGGAGATGCAACCATATGCACGAAGCAATAAAGGTTATCGATACATTTTAGCTGTTATTAATGCGTTTTCTAAATACTTGTGGGCTCTCCCGGTAAAACGGAAAACGGGAAAAGATGTAGCAGCAGCTATGCGAAAAGTTCTAGCTAATATGAAGGTATCTCCAAAAAACGTACAAACCGATTTGGGAAAAGAATTTTATAACAGCGATTTTCAAGCATTGATGCGACGTTACAAGATAAATCATTACAGCACGTATTCAACTATGAAAAGCAGCATCATAGAAAGATGTAACCGCACCCTTAAGAACATGATGTGGAAGCAGTTTAGTTTGCAAGGGTCCTACAAATGGTTGGACATTCTGCCCCAACTTTTAAGCAAATATAACACAACTAGGCATAGCACAACAGGTATGAAGCCGGCTGAAGTTAATCTTAAAAATGCCAAACGTCTGTTACACACCATGTACAGCCACACAAAAACTGTAGATCCGACACCTCAAAAGTTTCATAAAGGAGATTCTGTACGCATCAGTAAATATCGCTCGATATTTAGCAAAGGCTACACACCCAGCTGGAGCAACGAAATATTCAAAATAGCCACAGTGCGACTTACAAATCCTACCACCTACAGACTCACCGATCAGGAAGGGCAAGAAATCAAAGGTGGATTTTACGAGCACGAATTACAGAAAACCAAACACTCTGACGTATACCTGGTAGAAAAGGTGTTGAAGAAGAAGGGTAATCAGCTTTACGTAAAGTGGTTGGGATTCGATAATCGTCACAATTCCTGGATATCCAAAAACAATGTTGTATAACTTATTATGATTCTATAGAACTCTTTCAATAAAACACTTTTTTGTTTTACTACCATTTATTTTCTTTAAATAAAAACTTTTTATGTTTTACAGTAATTTATTATTGTAAATGCTGAACATGAGTGACTACAGTGTTAAATAACAAATATACTTGGTAATGCGGACCCAAACAATCAGATTTTTTGTAAAATTTAACTTACTACCTCTATCATACAAGCTAGTGTTCTTAACCTATACTATAATTGCTATATACAATAACTAAACCTACAAAGTACAAGAAAGCCGTGTAGGACCTCTGCTGTTAAGTAATAACGAATACTGTTCCGCGAACATATTGCTACACCATCGTTTCGGCAATGCGCAGCAAGTTGTCTAGACGACTGTAATCATCTATGTCACGGTGACCCCACGCTAAGGTTTTGGTAGTATTAGGAATAAGGAAGCGTTTATCATCTCGCGAAGAAAGCGCAACCTTATTCATTAATTCGGTGTACATAGTGTGTAAACGGGAACGAAACACATACATCTGACAAAATACAACTTCCCTCTTGTTTTCGACTACAGATTTATAAATATCGGTGGTGAGGTGATTCCGAACAGCACTCTTTCTAACTCCCTTCGCCTTTTTGTCTTCTTTACCAACAGCGTTTACACAGTATGTTTTTGCACCGACCCCGTAATAGCTACACACAGCCACCCCCGCGTACTCATCCTTAAATTTGCCAACAACGGACTTGGTTCTCGAAATTCCGTGCAGACCATTCTTGTAATTTGATGTATCAAAGAGTTCAAGGTGCTCTTGCATGTCGGCGTAAAAATTTTCAGTAAAAATTTCCAGGATGAATGAGTCCGTGTCCGAATAGAGTAGAGACACATTACGGCCGTATTTATGCTTCAAAAATTTGTAATAAAAATCGTACATTACCGTTTTCGAAAGATCTAAAACTGAGAAACCAACATAAATGGGTTTGTTATATAAAACCGATGTTCTGTTCATTTCCACTGCTATTAAATTTTCCCCAAACCGAATTCTATCTTTAAAGTTAGGTTTCGATATCAAAGCTTCTGCCCCCATTCTATTACCAATTTTCTCCCAATGACTAATTAACTTTACAAGAACCCTTTTGTCCACGTTTTCCATGGTTTTACCAAAGACGCTATTGTTAGCTAGTTTGAATGAATTTCGATGAAATTCATTGTCAGACTTGTTACGTAATTTTGTGTTTAAATCGATGTAGGATCTGAGCCAAGGAGATTGTCTAAACTTAAGTATTTTATGTGTTTTAACCAAAATCAAACCAGCCTCTAAGCATTGCCTCAAATTTCTGTAGTGAATAATATAATTGTGTTTGTCATACAAATTTGGAATTAATTTTGCATTTTTAAATTTTCCCTGTGGAGGCACCAATAGCTCGGGGCAAAAGGGAAAGTCATTGTGATCGTCATGTAAATTTTCGGGGTACCGCAAGTCAACTTCCAACACGTACCCAGTATCTGAGTCGTCCACAATTTTAAATACGTCAAAACTATCAATTTCGTCGTCAGTCAACCAAACAAAACCACCTTGCGGTAGAAACTGCCTCATACTATGAGCATACAAATTCGTTGCATCCAAATAAACAATAAAAGAAGTGGGTTTGAAAGCGTCATAGTTACCCGCAAATTTATTGTTGGCAATAGCCTTTCGCCCGACGCAAGTACTGACTCCTCCACGAATACCCTTTCTAAAAAAGTGAAACATATCCATATCCGTCAACAGCTCCAACTCAACCCCCGTATATTTTAACATGGCGTCCCAACTTAAACCGGGGGCGGTGAAGTACTGCGCCGGATCTAAATTATATTGATTTAAATAAAAATTTCGAAAGTTTTCGAAAACGTCTGCCAATATAAACACGTCACATTTGAGGTAAACATCGGAATAGTCGCCCAACGTTTGACATTCGAAAGTTTTCCAGACCTTAACGGCGCGTTCGTAATCGACCTCAGTAATATGCGTCTCGGTTAAATGATCATAAAACTGAGCGATTGTGGGCAACGCCGGCTCGTCTAATTTTGTAAATGAATCCAGATACGAATAGGGAAACACACCTTTCTGTCTCATCAGTTCGAATTTGATGTCATGTCCGAATTGCTTATGAATTTCAACACACTGATCATCTGATAATGTGGCGGCCAACGATGCTAAAGAAGCTATCTAAAAATCGAATTCGCATATAAACGTTTTTTCGTTTTCCGTCAACAACGACTTCATCTACCCAAAGACGTTTACCAAATGAAATATATTTTTCCTTATTTTCCGGAATGACATCAAGCTCCTCGTTATTTTGAGCTAACTGTTTGACAAAAAGGTGGGAATCGTAATTTAAATTGTGAAAAAATACGGGAATAAAATTTGGAAGTTTATAATTCAGTGCAATTGGAATGGGCAGCTCCCCGATATTCTCCGGTCAAATGGTCGTGATCGCGAACCTTTACGTCCCCCTCTCGAAAAGGACGATTGCAAATATGACATGAAGCAGCATCCTTAAAATTTTGAATTTCTTGCGGAGCCAGAGGCTTGAGGGGTACAACATGCTTTAAACTGTTGGAATATAAGGCGCGAACGTCTCTGTCTAGACGCTCAACAAACACGTCGACAGCATCCTCGCCCCTATAAATTTCGAATTTGGATAGAGTATCATCAAAAGAACATTTCAAATAATACGCGAAAGAATACGGTTTGTGCTCGCACGTTTTGATCGTATATGGTCTTTCGCAATCCGGCTCCTGAACCCCACCATCGACAGGTGATAAAACGGTCTCGAAATCTGCGTAGCAAACATAGGGCACTTTCAATTGCTTATGATAATTATCAAATTTAAGAATGTTCTGGGGCCTCACCTCCCCACACTTATCCGTGATCGGCTCTGTCGTAGGCAACTTTGTGCACACATGATTACAGTCAAAAATCTTATGGTTGTACAGATGGGCATCGGTGCGAAAGTAATTTAGACAACCATTACAAAAATGTTTTGCATTTTCCCTAGCCGTTATTTGCCGCGAAACTAACCTAGACAAATTGGTGATCCAACAGTAGTGGTTATTACCTTCGCCATCTGTTAGAAGCAGCAAATTTATATGTCCGTTTTTTATACGTGGCGAATAGTACAGAGGTCCCACAACTTCATATATGGTAATATCGTTTTAAAAAGTCTTTTCCAACGCGTATACATTTATAGAAAGTTGAGGGTTATTTTTTTCAAATTTAGAAATATCGCGCAATCTAACAGGGAATTCAATGTCCTTAAAATTTAAAAACTCGCCGCAATCTCGATACGAACTCGTTCGATTAGACGGTCCATCTGGTTCGCAGATGGCCGAGGTTACCGCCCACCCGAAACAACGCTCGTCATCGACGTTTTGGACGTTCACGATCGCTTTCTTGGACTGAATCTGCTTCGGGAGCGGGATATACGAAGACGCCCGAAACGGATTGAATTTATTTATATTTAATTCTAGGTACAGCAACTGCTTCAAGATCCACCCTGTAAACATTTTGCGGTTAGTAACATTAACAAGAATTACAGTTGTAATACACACCTGAATCGCGTTCCTCAAATTCGGACACCTTCTGGTCCAATATCCCCGTTAAATTATCATATAATTCGTTGAAGTCTGTACCGCGAGTGACCACCTCGTTGGTCGTATTAAAACTTTTGACGTCTTGTACATCTTGAGTCTCCAAAATAAAATACCCGAAAAGTTCGAAATTGAATTTTATACTGTTTAATTTGGTCAGTTGCCCTTCTATAAGACCTATAATTTTGTCTTTCAGTTCGGTCATATATTCTACAACACTTATATGATAATTTTCCGTGGACACCCTGTAGCTGGCAACACGGGACTTGAAGGCGGTTGGAAGGGCCACCACTCCTTTCCCCAGATGGACGACATCACACCGCCTCGTGTGACGATTGCTCCTCAGGTGTCCAACGAAACAAGTCCGAGAAACATTTTCATCACACACGTCGCAGTATTGCGTCCTGGGGAGCTGTTCTGTTAAACCAAACGTTAGAAAACATGAAACACTACAATAGAGACACACTCACCACCGCTGGAGTCATTAAGTCTTGGGCGTTTACTCGCCGATGGTCCCTCACCAGCTGCTACCGAAGCCTCCATAGCGTCACCTTTAGGAAACACACAATTGATATAATCACCAGCAATCAACACGTTTCCACTTACCACTCGTCGATGGGTGGCCAACCTCGTGGCGACAGCTATCTCTTCTATGGCGAAACAAATTGTCAGCTCTGGTGAAGGACTCTCCACAAGCAGTGCACCTGAACATACTGGCAAATTAGTCTCGCGCAATCGGTTAATATGCTAATTGCTCGATTAGCTACCCAGCTCGAGGCTTACTATCCACAAACGAAATGAACACCTTTATTTACAAACACTGATTAACAAATTAAACCTCGAACGGAATACCCAGGTGTCACCACGGGGAGGATTCGCTTTGGACACCCTGGAGAGGATAGGGGGGGAGGTTATTTGTGTTAGGGGTGTATGATATGTTAAACGATTATCTACTCGTTACTTAGCCTTTTTATCGAGCTCCTGACGTCTTGCACGAATCGCGCTCTCCACAGCTAACAGATCTTGGATTAGCTCCAGCCGTGCTAACGCAGCATTCTTAAAGATGTCCATGTTAGTTGCCCTGTGGCCGTGGCGGATCTTAGGTAAAGCGGCTATGCTTTTTAGGTACTCATCGTGCATCGTCGCTTCTAGGCTGGCGGCTCGAATTTCTAGTGAGCTAATAACAATATAAGCTATTAAACTGGGAAAAGCACGTTCTGAACACCTTCAATGTTAAATAACATATATGGATAGAAAAATAATATCTAATATCTAATATACCTTATATAATGCTCACCGCTGCGAAGATCGGCTGCTTTAGCATCTATTGCATTGCGATTAGACACGTATTCACGTTCGGCATGCTGGGATGGCAAAATGTCATCCATGTCTTCCTCCTGCGGGGTAGACGTAATCGACACCACAGTGTCGACTACGTTACTCCCAGTGGCTACAACAGCTACACCACCCGAAACCGGAGACTGCACAATTACAGACGGTGCTGCAGTCGCATTTTCCGAAGGTTGGATTGTTGGCTGCTTCGAAATTCGACTGGTCGGTCGACTTGAGCCGGAGTCGATCTCCAAACCATCTACAAGGGCTCTAAACTCTTGCGCCGCACCGTCGCCGGAAGCCACCTTTTCCAATTGAATGTCATCAAAATCGAACGTTTCCATAAACATTTCCGTTTGCGATAAATGAGGAGACTCAGATTGCATCGTTATATTTTGGATTTTTGCCACAGGAACATCAGTCTCCTCATTCATACACTTGACATACTTCGCCAAATTGAATTTTGCCGGTTTTTTCCGTTTCTGACCTTTCTTTAAAGCTGATTTTAAAATTTTGCTCGAACCTTGACTACTTGGAGAAATAATTTCGTAATTAGGAGCAATTAATACGTCACTTAAAACCTGAATGGCGGTTTGCGGTGACGTCTGTACGGAACCGCTTGGTCCCGTGCAGGCGCAAAGTTTAACTGTACCCGTTTTTTTCAAACTGAGCCTATTAAATTTTGAAAAATTTTTCGGTAAAATCGAACCCTCGCAAAACTGACAAACAGCGCTGTTGCTAGCCATTGCAAACACAAGATAATGACTGCTCCCACCTTAGCTAGGTGTATATATAGTAAAATTGGTGGGGCGGAAGGACGACTTTCGCACGCAAACCAGTTGAGGTCGTTGCAACCTACACTTTTCTTGAAACTTAGCTTACACAAAGGAAGTTAGCCTTGAAATACCTTTACGTTTGCTGTATGTCTAAATTTTTGCAGACTGCGCGTGCAAAGGCAACAAAAAGTATTTTTCAAACACAGTTTGCAAGTTAATACAGACGAGAGTGATATTATATTTTACAGTAACATTCATTAAAATGTGATACATTTAATTGCCTTAATATCTATCAACCTATTAATTTCCTACTGGTTATGAGAATAGAAAAACGTACACGGCCTATATTTTTTGCAGTTGTTCTATCAACAAAGACGTATTTATTATTTCAGATGTGGTAAATCACGTTTAAGTAATATTTAAGTTTATTTAGATTTTAATTGATAACCAATCTATGGGAAATTGTAACAATTTGTTTTTTAATACTTGCTTATAAAGAGTTCTGAGTAATTATTTTTCGTTCGAGACGTTTATTTAGATTTTAATTGACAACCAATCTATGGGAAATTGTAACAATTTGTTTTTTAATACTTGCTTATAAAGAGCTCTGAGTAATTATTTTTCGTTCGAGACGTTTATTTAGATTTTAATTGACAACCAATCTATGGGAAATTGTAACAATTTGTTTTTTAATACTTGCTTATAAAGAGCTCTGAGTAATTATTTTTCGTTCGAGACGTTTATTTAGATTTTAATTGACAACCAATCTATGGGAAATTGTAACAATTTGTTTTTTAATACTTGCTTATAAAGACCTCTGAGTAATTATTTTTCGTTCGAGACGTTTATTTAGATTTTAATTGACAACCTATCTATGGGAAATTGCAACAATTTGTTTTTTAATACTTGCTTATAAAGACATAATTACATTTACAGAGCTCTGAGTAATTATTTTTCATTCGAGACTGCTACAACTTTCACCGGTTTGCTGCATATTTTTAGACTGATAAACAAACTGTTGTTTATAATTAAAAATGATCATTCGAATACTTCGCTCTATTTCTAGATGTCGGTTTATCCATATATTGTTATTTAACAAACATATTTAAATTGAACAAAGCTTTTTAAACTGATATAAATTAACAGTCTGTTTAGTTTCGTTCGCCATTTCATTATATAATTTGAGTCCATTATAGAATAAGTTTTTTGAGAACATGATTTTGCTGTTAAGGGCGATCTAAAGTCATTTACAAATCTAGTCTTATAATTATGACGGTTTATTATTAATAATTTTAATAATTAAAACTAGCGTATCAATTAAATCCTTTGCTTAATGATTAATTTTGGAACTTATTCGACCAAACAAACCTATCTTTTTCACAGCTTTAATTACAATACACTCAATATGTTGTATAAATTTCAATCTATTATCAATTATAACTCCTACATATAAGTAATAAATATCTACCTTTACATTCGCTGACACTGCACTGGTAATTCAATTTAAAATGTAGGTATTTATACGTGCAGTTTGCGTTTAAAATTCATACACGATACTGGGTTCAGAGACTGCTTAATATGCAGACATAACGCGTGCGTTTCAGTGTCAGTCAATTAAAAAAATATTTTTCATTAGTATTCACTTGCACTAAGGAACGTGCAAAACGTTAAATGAGGCGCTTTATATTCAAGGAAATGCGTGCATGCAGAACGATTGCTTACATTTTAAACAGCGCATCTAATTTTATGCCAGCATTTGTCATTCTTTCGGAAAACCGAAAATTTAAAGACATAAAATTGCCATTTTTAGACAAATCAGCGGTATCTTGAAATTATTGAAGCATCTCAAAATCATTAACAAATTAGTTTGCTGTTTATTAGTTTGCATCTATCACTTATTGCACCTGATCAGCAGGCCTATATTTTTTGCAGTTGTTCTATCAACAAAGACGTATTTATTATTTCAGATGTGGTAAATCACGTTTAAGTAATATTTAAGTTTATTTAGATTTTAATTGATAACCAATCTATGGGAAATTGTAACAATTTGTTTTTTAATACTTGCTTATAAAGAGCTCTGAGTAATTATTTTTCGTTTGAGACGTTTATTTAGATTTTAATTGACAACCAATCTATGGGAAATTGTAACAATTTGTTTTTTAATACTTGCTTATAAAGAGCTCTGAGTAATTATTTTTCGTTCGAGACGTTTATTTAGATTTTAATTAACAACCAATCTATGGGAAATTGTAACAATTTGTTTTTTAATACTTGCTTATAAAGACCTCTGAGTAATTATTTTTCGTTCGAGACGTTTATTTAGATTTTAATTGACAACCTATCTATGGGAAATTGCAACAATTTGTTTTTTAATACTTGCTTATAAAGACATAATTACATTTACAGAGCTCTGAGTAATTATTTTTCATTCGAGAGTGCTACAACTTTCACCGGTTTGCTGCATATTTTTAGACTGATAAACAAACTGTTGTTTATAATTAAAAATAATCATTCCAATACTTCGCTCTATTTCTAGATGTCGGTTTATTTATATATTGTTATTTAACTTGAAAAAATTATAATTCTAGTTTATTTCATTATTAGGTTTTCTAATACTGTAGCAAACGTAAACAGATGGATATTTTATAATTATGCATACATTCCTAATAACTGCCAAATGTATTACTATTTAGTATCAAACGGTTCGTTTTTTAACGAGAAATATGAGGGTGCCGCAAAAAATTTTCTATTATTTAAAATAACTGAGATAAACGCAAAATTAGAATCTGCAGCATAATTTGTCAACCCTTTCCTCCAAGTCGAGATGTAGGTAGGAGAGATTTGTATATAAACCAGTCGCTGTTGCATGACAAAATCACAGTTTCTTCAGCTGCAACAATCTGCCCCATTGCTCACATCTCCCTTCTTTATTAAGATATTTGATCCCCGTCTTTTGTGCCTACTTCCATATACACCATTTCTAATATTTTTTCTAATGTTTCTAAGCAAAATCTTAAAATGCTCGTATCATTATTAAGATATTTGATTGGATTTTTTTGCATTGTACAGTTACTTCGCTATTCTAAATTCTAAAACATTTTTCAGATTAAACAGAATGGGTAAGACGCTTATTTTTTTGCATTCTAAACAGTATACATATAAGAAATTTACAGAAGAATTCCTCGACTCTATTATTCTAGGGGCTGCCATGTCAGCGTTCGGTAATATTGTGTTAATTTTAATAATTGATGTAATAAATTTTTAACATTTTAGAACTGCAGCTTGTTACGCATATTTCCGAAAAATATGACACTGTAAGAAAATATATATATATATATAACCACACAAGCTGTGAGAGGGACTATCTTTATATATATATATATATATATATATAAATCTGGTTCACAATAAATTTCTTTTTAGCAAGACATAGTTCTGATGAAGAACTCAACCTACATCCCGGAAGCCACCCTGCTAGAGGTGGGGTGGTTTCTGGGATGTAGGTACAATGTCTACAGGGACCCCGACTTGCTTGACATGCTCTGGGTGATCTACGTGAGTATAACTTGATTTGCTTCTTTGAAGAAACTAAGTGTTCTTTTTTACAGCAAATGTGAGGCCACCCACAGCTTTCTAGGTTAGGTTAGTTAGTAAGTTAGTTTGTAATATATATAATAAACGTTTTAAAATTTTTAATTTTTTATTACATCGTTATAACTACATGATAATCACTTATTGTTCCAACGTTTGCTGTTGTTGGGCGTATTGTTTAAACACAATATCATATCTAATGACGTCCAAAGCATACTTTAGCATTTCATGCATGCAGTATACATTTTCGGATTTTATTGGCGGTAACGCATCCTCAATGCTTCTTTTAAAGTCGCCGGGTAAATTCGAAACCGCGTCTATTACACTACTGTAAAAATTTTCAAAATTCTGACTTTTCAATAATTCAGCTTTAGAATTTAGCAGCTGTAGCAACCCCCACAATTCTGCTACTGATTGCATACCGAGATACACTTGGGATCGCTTAAGTTCCTGCAGCACAATCACTTTCTTATTTCCGATTTTTTGGAAATATATTCGTTTGCCTGGACTTATATCCACCGGTTGTGACTCTCCATCTTCATAGTTAAAATGTCTGTTTATCACATCTTCATTTTTAAGAAAGACTTGCCACTCTCCTTCGTCTAGCAGTATAAAATTGTTGTTAATCCCACTAATTAGCACTCCCGGCACAAACGATCCAAAACAGGTCAAACCCAAACTCACAGATTTATTTCTTGACTTATTCAACGGATAACTTGTTGCGTTTAACAATACTGGATATAACAGTTTCACTTTTTTCTTTGACCCCTTCACAGTTTCACCAACCTTTTGTACCTCATCCATTGTTTTTGCTAGTACAGCACACGATATACTACTGAACACAAAACTACACCTCATGTTATACCCAGTCTTCAAGGTTACTGTTGATGACCTCGCTTCGAACGTGACCTTGGGCTTGCACGTGGCCTCGCCTTGCATGTGACCTTGGGCTTGAACGTGGCCTTGCCTTGAACTCAAGGTCAAGTAGTGGGGGGAGGTTCCAGAACCATCCACTTCCCTCTACTGGCAGCGAACTAAGAGAGCAATACTCGCGCAATCTTAGCCTCCTTACTCTTCTCTTTCAAACTTTTGTCGAGCTTCAGCCAAAGACAGCCTTTGGCCCTGAAGGGCTGTAGGCTCCACCAGTCGCCACCAGCCCCGCTTAATCCTGCTAAGCGTACAGGTGCCAATCTAAAACTCGATAGCATCAGCCTTCACCGTAGTTAGCACTTGTGTCATCCTGCAAAACAAACAAGCGCAAGTTTTAAATACAGCTTTTTTTCGACAAGTAGAACTGACTAAACTGATTTGGCTTGAACCTTCACAATATATCTGTATTACAAACGTCCAAAGTACTGATAACGGCTGAGTCTAATTTGTGACGAGTTTATACGCTCCCCTAAAGCTTGAGTTAGTAAATCTGCTGTTTCTTATATACTATTCCGAAAGATCCCACTCGATAGCGCTAACTTCTGAACTGAAAGCGAGGGAATCTAAAATGTGAAGAGTCCAAGCGTTTTCCTAAAGTTTAGGTTAGAAAAACTGCATATCGCTTATACCCGAGTACAAAGATCCCACTCAATAATGCGAACGTTTATATTTAGAACGCCGGAGTGTAACCTGTGACGAATCCAGAAGCTTTCTCATCCGATGCTCCAAATCATAATCTCTCTTCGAGCATGCCCTCAAGGTCATATTAATCTATATTGATAACAGCATTATGCAGCTGCCCGAAGCTAACAAACCACTGTTCAAAAGCTATATAATAGCCCTCCAGAAACGGGCCTAAAGCTCGCTGCAGACCCCGCTGTTTAGAATTAAATCTCGGCCACAAACACTACTTGCACCGGTCCCAAGACCCATGAAAAATTGAAAACTATCCTCAAAAGGCCCCGAAGGCTGTCGGATTCAGCAGCATTAAGTGGGCTCAAGCTTGGAGCTGTGGAACCACTTTGCGGGCACACAAATAACGCCGGTAAAGCACCCGTAGCCTACCCCGTATTATGGTGAAAGAGTTCACTTCTCCCTCCTGATTCCTGCACCCTCTAAACACCCACGATTCTAACCCTTTAAAGTAATCATTGGGCCGCCATTAATTCAATCTGATTATAGCATACCCTTGTTGACGATCAGTTGAGATAAACGCTCGCTTTGTAGCCACTCGATAAATCTCCTAAGGACGCACTTTGCAGCCCCATCGGGCATTCTGAACTGCAGAGACGTGCAGTCCCAAGCCCAAAAAATTGCATCGGTTTATTTTCTTTGTACATGTGTTTAAATAATAGAATTTTGTATTTTAGAATTCAAAATAGATATTGTTTATCCGATTCCTTCGACTTTATCACTTCAGATTCTAAAAACTACCGTTATGGCTTTGTAAAAAGTAAATAAACCAGTCGGAGAGAGAATGGGTATAGAATTGGTGTGTATTCGTATTTTTTCCTTTGCCAACTGTTGTTGAAATAAAACATCTTTGAAATATAGAAAACTAAGTTTCTTGTGTGTAGCCCAGATCCGATATCACATAAATCAGTGCCTTGGTGCTTATTTCCAACCCTTAATAAAACATTGTTTTTAGGTTTTCGGTACTGCTGTGCGACCCAGAGGTGCACTTAAATATTTTATAACTAGAAGTAACTATTATAAATTTTCTTTAGAACTACGTTGGCAAACAATATTTTTGCGGGTTAAATTCAAACAAGAGCCAACATAGAGGCAGCTTTCGAATCTAGATAAAAAATCACTGACTACCAGGCAACATTTCATAATTCAAGAGAGTATTTCATTCAAATATTCCCTGTAATTTTTTTGTGTGGAAAACGGTTTTCATATAAAATATGGTTTTATACTTATGAATAGTTGAGAAGACAAGGAAACACATTTTAGCTAAGTATTTAATAACACTACTTTATTTAATTATTGCAAGAACAGATTAAAAACGTTAACGCTAAATTAACTAAATTTACATGCCCGTTATTACTTCGCTAAAGTTGTAACAAAATGTCTCGAGTTAAATGTTAAATACTCCTTCATATAATTTTAAATAATACAATTATTGGTGTAACCACTGATTAATATATTCTGCGATTTGTTTTCTAGTAGCCTTTAATTGTGGCAAGTCGTCTTTACTTTCTGGTATCATGTCAGCTACATGTGCCGTACCTAAAATATCAAACTGTACAAAAATACTTATTAAACTTTTACCCTCAATACATATCACGGGCGGTCCATTAGTAACATTTTTTAAAATTCCTGCCAGATGTCATGGGTCCCAAGATCCCTGAACAAACACAGTGTTTGTGATATTGATGTTCAGACCACCATATTCGGTATTCATCATTTCTATTCTTTCATTTATATAGGCAGCATTGTATTCAGGTCCAAACATATCCATACATCTGCGAATATAGAATTCTACTGGAAATGTATCTCCAAATGTTCCAAGTTGAAAAGATGACGTTATAAAGGTTGCGATTTCTGTACAAAGTAAATAACACCACCTCCGATCATTTGGGCCTAATTTATAAACGCAACTTTTAAAACAGATGTTATAAATACTGATATAACCATTTACCATTATTTCTAGCATCCCAACTAGTATTCCTGGCAGTATAAATTATTTTTTTGTATTTGTAGTTTAAACATTCTACACTACCTGCACGCAACATTAAAGAGTTGACATCAGCAAGGCGTTCCATAGTTGATTTCTGATGCGTCGTAGACATAACATCACAAACCATATCCACTGTTATGTTTGAATATCCGGCGACAACACCAAAGAAACTCCAGTCTTCTTTATACAACTGTATGAATGCAAAATTAACAGCTAAACAAATATTCAAGTTAGCTCTGTCGTTTTCATCCAGAGATTCGTCTATAGGATCACACGTATGGAACTTTTCGGTCAAGATTTGACCTCCATGCTTGGGAACATAAAAAAGTGAACGTCTACAATTGTCAGTTGTACAATAAACTTTTATTTATAGTTATTACAGTAACAGATAGATAACATTTACAAACTGACACGTCCTTGTTAAATTTCCAATTAACAAAAAATCTAAAAGTCTAATGTACAATAGAAAAATTTAGTCGTTCACTTTTCTATGCCACCGATGGTACTCTACTGTGATCTTTATAACCTGTTGCTATATTTAGAAAACGTTTGTACTTACTCGGTTGGACGACTTAGCCATAAAATCGATGTTCGAGCAAGAAGCAGAGTGCGCTGAACCGTTTTGCGTATTCAATCCACGTACCATTAGTCATCCACCCTACCTCATTGTCTGTTTCACCTCCTATCATCAAAAATACTGGTCCCCCATGTTTATAATATTTGTCGTTAATGAAGTAACGCTAATAAAATTAATATTTTATGTACTGAATCGCGAACTATTACGGACATTCTCTTATTTGCTTCCATTTTCGCAAATCATTAGGATTGCAATGGTACAAATTTTGGATAATCCACTCTTCCTGTACGATGATATCTGCTGTTTGTTCATTTTTAATAAATAGTTGTTTGGAAATTTGATTCTCTTCAGAAAAAGCTCCCCGAACGATAGCTTCACATATAATTAAAATTACGATGAAGAACATCGGTTTTAGTGATATGATTATTGTAAGTACCAAACTAAAGGTGACTATTTTCTAAAGTTACACAATTTTGCGTTGAACTTATTACTTCCTTTTACGATAAAGGAAGTATCGGATTCACCCCAAAAATTCGAAATTGAGTTTTCAACAGATCTTCACGTTTTAGAGGCCCCTGACCGCAAAAAAAAATTTTTTTTTTATTCGGTTGTGTGTTGTCTATGCGTCTGTCTGTTTGCCTTTGAACAGAATATCTTAAAAACGAAAAGAGGTATGGCGTTGAAACTTCATATATAAGTTTTGTGTACTATGTAGATGAGACAGCAAGCTTTTGAAGAAAATCGCATAACCGGAAGTAGGTGTTTAGTCTTGTGATTTTTCAGATTTTTTTTCGATATTTTCAAAAACGGCTCTAACGATTTTTTCAGACTTTACCTTTTTATTACATTTTATATGTATATTGATGTGATATAGGTGATTTTCAGTTGAATACTGCTAAAGTGGCTTTCTTTTGGTTTTTTTTCTAGTTTTTTATTAACTCCTATTTTAAATAGAACACGCGTTATATTATTACATTTTTGAATTCAGATTAAAATTTTGGAGAAAATTTGTTTCTTTAACTAACGCTCTATTTTGTACCGTTTTTGTACAATTTGTAATTTTTGAAAATTTTTGACAAATGCTTAAAAATTTAAAATTAAATTTTTTACTAATTATAAGATCACTGTAAAAGGAAGTTGTGTGAGTGTATCACACCAGATTTTATATAGTCCAAATATGTAATAAAATTAGTCGTTATGCACGCATTCGTAAATATAACTACGCTATAGTAAAATAACTTACATGTTTCCCATAAAAACACTGCTGATCTATAAAACCTAACGCTGAAGTGGTTGTCAGTGACCTGAAAATAAAGGGCACGGTAATAAATATTAGCGGGAGTAGGGGTAGCGGATAGGAAATTTGTAGGATTAATCCTATTCAGGGAATTAATCGACCCTGCCCACCGCAGATTTCAGGAGTTCTCTAACCCGGAAAGCTAGTACCTGTTAAGGGTCCCTTATCTAGGGTCACAGATGAAGACCACAACGACATCAACGGCGAAGAAACGTAATTTCAATACGGCAGATATGGCGGAAGTGGTAACCCTGCTTTTAGGGGTGATATGAAAGCACACATCGGTAGCGTCTGTATCCAGATTGGGCGGCTGCCATCCTGATGAGCACTAACTACGGATATCAGCAAAACTTGCCATAGGACAGTAGCTATGTCAGTAGTGGGCATCAGCGGAGGTCAAGTGGACTGGTACGGTTTTGTCACACACATTTGTAGGCACGGTTCTAGCAACTTTACTGGCTACAATACTAAGGCGTAGAAAGTAACGGGAGCCTACTACACTATCCCACGAGAATCTTAAATGGAAATGAACGTTCAAGAGGATACGATTCTGTCTGGCTACCCGATGACACTCGGCGCTCCAGTGCTTTCAGGGCAACGAGTGAAGGAATGGAATACTGGATTCTTCATGGAAACTATACGACCAGTAATCAAAATGGAAATACAAACATAAACATCAAGCTAAGAGCCTGGAAGAACAGCCATAGTTGAAAAAGAATTAATACGACGCGGGATTAGTATTGCCGGTATCGCAGAAACGCACTGGAAAGATAAAGGACTCACGTAACAAATGAAGGAAATACTGTCTACTTCTCTGGCTCCGAAAACCGTAACTACACAGGTGTAGCCGTATGGGTTAACAAAGAAACCAAAAAAAGTCTAACAGGCTATCATGCAGTTAGTGACAGCATTATATATTTGGAATTCAAGGCACTGCCATTTAATTTACATGTTATCCAGGTATATGCCCCAACAGCCGAATTAGACGAAACAGAAATAACGGAATTTTATAACATATTAACTGAGATAATTACGAAAATTCCAAAGAGAGAACTTCTGGTAGTTCTAGGAGACTGGAATGCGAAAGTTGGCTGTACAACAGAAAAACATCACCTAAGAAAAGTAGTTGGTGCATATGGAATCGGTACAAGAAACGGAAGCGGCGAACTACTTCTCCAATTCTGCATAGACCATGAACTAAAAATAACCAACACCATGTTTACCTTACCAGTTAGGAGATTATACACCTGGGCATCGTCTGGAGATCGGTATCGCAATCAGATCGATTATACCCTGATCAGACGACGATACGTCTCAAACTTAAAAAATGCCGGAGAAAAAGAAAAAAAGCCTCACTCCAAATTACAGATTCTAAAGCTTTTCTAGAAACCGTTGAGTCATGGGACTGCGAATCGGAACATTGCAATACCTTAAATGCCCTATGGAGAAACCTCGTTCGCATTGAAAAAATAAATTCTACGAAAATCTACGTAAGGATATTCAAATACATGCAGACCACGGTGAATGTAGAGAACTCTTCAAAATAATAAAGATATACCAAAAATGTTAAACCTCTTAGTTGGTCAATTAAAGATGCTAATGGAAACTTAATTTGCGATATCGAAGTGATTCAACGATGAAAAGAATACTGTAGTGAACTATATACAGATCCCCTTAGAACTCCAATGCGAATCAACATCCAAGGTTTTGAAATGAAACCCGATATTCTCCCAGAAGGAATCAATGCAGCTATTAAAAAACTCTCGAGCTACAAGGTAGTTGGTATAGACGGAATTCCATGAGAAACTCTTAAGCTGCTGGGAATACAAGGGGAATAACTTTTATACCAGATATGTCAACAAATATGGGCTACATGCGAATGGCCTGCAGACTGGACAACGTCTGCAAGAATACCATTATATAAAAAAGGAGCAACTAACATATGTGATAATTACCGGCTGATAACTTTAATATCACACACCAGTAAATGTATGCTATATGTCCTAAAAGAACGACTAAATAGTTACCTAGCGTGGCAAATCTCGCCCGAGCAGGCCGGTTTTGTAAAGGGACGAGGAACTAGAGAGCACATTCTAAATGTCAGAAAACTGATTGAAAAGGCACGAGAGTACTACACCCCGCTCTATCTGTGCTTTGTAGACTACTCCAAAGCTTTTGATAACCTCAACTGGAACAAACTGTGGTCGATACTTAAAGACATGGGCGTACCAAGACATCTAATTGAACTCGTTAGACGACTATATAAAAACGCCAAAGCAGTGGTTACAGTAAACGGAGTAGTTTCAGAACACTGTGCTATTATGAAAGGCGTTGGACAAGGTCGTGTCCTCTCCCCACTCTTATTCAACGCATATACAGAACATGTTATGGGATTAGTTTTAGAAGAGTGGGAGGGTGGCGCAATCATAGGAGGACATAAAATAACTAACCTGAAGTATGCAGATGACACCACGTTAGTTGCAGGCAACATCGAAAAACTACAGAATCTCCTAGAAAAGCTGGAGCAAACAAGCACCGAATACGGACTCCAGATAAACCATCAAAAAACAAAAGTCATAATTGTTGACCGGGAAAGCAATAACACAAGTTGCATGATGCGATGTATTACCAGAGTTTATATACTTTGGCTCTTTAATAAGTGGAACAGGAGACTGTTCTCAAGATCTCAAACAAAGGATCCAACTTGGCAGAGTCGCCATGAGTCAACTTACAAAGATATGGGCAGACAGAAACGTTCGTAAAGAACGTAAAGAAGATAAGGCTAGTACAAACCTTAGTCTTCCCAATAGCTCTATACGCTTCAGAAACTTGGACAGTTAAAAAAAACGACCAACAAAGAATAGACGCATTTGAAATGAATTGCTGGCGTCGTATGCTCCGCATACCGTGGACAGCAAAACGCACAAACAACTCAGTGCTGCAAGAAATACAACCATCAGTCCGCCTCTCTCAATTAGTATACCAGCGGATACTACGATTTCTAGGACACATAGCAGGTCAAACTGATTGTCTAGAGAAGAACATCGTCATGGGTAAAGCCAACAGAAAACGGAGGCGAGGAAGATCCCCACAACGCTGGTTAGACAACCGAAAAAGTTTTGAACGAAACATCGCGGTCGGCCATCCAAAAGGCACAAGATAGAAGCGCATGGAGAACTCCTGTTACAGATAATGTAATAAACTTCTATTAAGGATCACAACACGTCAATAATGACGTTATGACAGACAGAGAGAATAAATATTAGATATTGTCACCGCTGAACGTTCTAATAGACGAAAGTAAAAAACGAAAACTAATAATAATCTTGCAACACTTCTAAATAAGCCGGATAGCGAGCTGTGAATACCCAAAATAGTCCGTACCCAATTAAACGTGATATTTGTTTACCATAAATGTAGAAAAATATCATAAGAGGGCAGTTCCGAAAATAAATGATTGAATCTTTCATATCTAAAGACAAAATAAGTAAATAATTGAGGCGAAATCTGTGCCAAACCCGCGACGTGTACTCAAAGCGTTCACAGCATAACGTATATATTTTAATTTCAAAATTGAATTTAACGCACACATACACAAAACGCAAAATACGTGGAAAATACACATATAAATCGCTAATAAATCAATAAATGGCAAATCCAGTATAAACAGTAACATTTAAATATCGTCAGTTTATCAGCTTATTCATGGTAATTCATTTTGAATTGCAAAAAATATTTATTTGATTTAAACAAAGGTTGTGGCTGAGCTATTGATTCCAGAGTCCACTCGTCCGAAAAGGGGCCAAATTCGTAATTAGAAACTAAAATCTTGAAATCCATAGCCAAATTCCGTAAATTAATAAAACCAAAATAAAGATTTATAAACACTTACATTCATAAATAGGAACAACATACCTGTAACAATTAAACGACATTGGCGTACAGATGCGGAGCCCATTCAAAAAAACTCACTTCAGGTGTAAATCGGTTTAGGGACCTAACTTTAAGTAACGTAATAAGGAAGTACTGACTTATCGAAAACCATCATAAAAACTTGCTATCTTCACTAAATCCACCAAATTAATCTCCTATAAAGAGAGAAACGCGGTGTCCTCAGAATTGTTATAAGGTTTGTTTTTTCTTTGAAGCTCGAGTCAGAAGTTCTGCAATTGAAAAACAAAATGAATTTCTTCGTTTTTCGTTACCAATATGTGTTTTTAGAACCTCTTATTTGTAACATATCGTTGTGTAGCTAATCTTCGTTAAAAATCAACTTCCTTTTGTTTCGTTTTATAGTAATGCTATACTTTTATCGTTTAGATTTTAAACAAATATGTGCATTGTCAAATGTAAGTGGCTGAGGCCGAGATGTTTCTCGAAGCGGCGATGGATTTAAACTCATTAGTTGAGTTAGCTTTAAGTTAGATTAAAAATTATTAAATGGGTGATCTTGGTCTCACTTTTCGCGATGTACCAACGGTATTCGATATTTGAAAGATAAAGAGACTAAAGATAATGGATGAATGAATATGTACATTATCTTGGGGACAGAATCCCATAACTTAGTACTTAGTTGATTTAATTAAGGTGCCTCAAAACACGCATATCTGAAAAACAGTTGAACTTAGAAGTATGAAGTAACATATCAAAAGAAATATCATTAAAAGGGCTTTTTAAAAATACTAAAATATACAGGCCGTTCCATTTGAAAAAAATCGAAATCATTAAATTTGCAAATATTGAGCACCCTGTAGAGCATTGATACCTAGATCCACCATTAGGTAACGTTTTCCTTAATCAATTGTTTTCTGTTGCTTACAGCAGCCGCCTAAAGTTCAGTATTTTTTTACATAGAATCGTTAATATCTCCAAAACAGTCAACGCTATACCCATACAACTTCATATCAAAATGTTGACTATTTAAATGCAAAACTTTTAAGCTACCCAAATATAAGGCATTCTATAAAAAAAAAGTAAGTTTTATTCGCCACACTTTTTTGAGCCACCCTGTATAATCAAAGCTATTTTAGAAATGTGCACCACCTTCGTACCTAGAACCTTTATGTACACAATATTCATGTAACTCTTATAGTTTTAGAAATATCTTCCACCCCCGTTTCGTTGCTGGACCCTGTATATTGTAACAAAATGATTTTTATTCATACAACAAAAAATCATGCTTTTCCTATAATATTTGACACAATTTTTTCCTTAAACAATTTTATACGTGTGTAATCTTTAAGTCCTAGGAAAGGAAATGTCGGCTTGAAGAAGCATCCTCGTAATACAGTCTTTGTGAGTAGCTACCGAAGCCGTGGAGCTGACCTCTTCGTTATCTCGCAATGATGTAAAGGCAAGTTTAGTTATTATAAATAAAACCCACCCTTGAATGCCCGGTCCAGGAAACTGGGAGCATAATCATAACAGCGAATTATGAAGGGATTGCAACAAATTGCGTAATAGCTTGAAGGAGCAATTACCCTGAATGCAACGGGCACATAACTGCTGAATTGGCGCGTGCATCATCTTGTTGACACCTCGCGTCAGCTGATTTCAACCTACTGAAGGCAGAGCAACATTAAATGAATTTGTGCGCGAAAGTACGCCTTGTTACCACGATTTGTTTTTTTGAATTAGCTTTGCGCATTGACAATCACACTTTTACTTAAGGAGTGTATTCAAGCATGTAGATTCAGCATTAAGCTCGTGGACATTTCTTAGCTATTGTTGATGGCGGATATAACATTTCTATATTACCATTGTGTATTATTTAAAGTATTTTCATGCATGTATGTTCTTTTCCAGAGTATATGTGTTTTGATGTAAACTGTTTGGTTTTTATTTCTGGCAAGATTTTCACGTATGATTATATTGATATTGCCCTTAGCTGCACTGAGGTAAGAGCGGGTCTTGTGCTTCTACGACTGGGTTAACTAGCAAACAAAAGACAACCTAAATTCATAGTAGAGTATAGGGCACTGGAAAAAACCGCATTACACATGCGCCAAGCAAAATCTATAAATTAGGCCTTGCTTTCGCGGATATCTGGAACACTATTATGAAAGCGGAAATATGTCGTTTATAGTTTCACAAATCGACTGAATTCAGAAAATGGCATTACAAAGGTTTAAATATAAGACAACCTTTATAGTATAAGAAAAATACATTAGTGTAATTTGATGCAAATATACTCAAAGACACAGTCGACATATAAACCCAGTGTATGTAATGAATATAATTTTCGCAATTACTACTTGAAAATTATTATTTAACTATAAAATTATTTTAAGCAATAGAAATAATTGAACATTATCTCCATATAGGTCTTTTATACAATATATAATTAGAGCTTGCTGTTTTTATGAATATACTTAAATAAATGAGACAATATAAAAAATAGAATTAAATTAATCTAAACCTTTGAAAGCACAGATTTAAAAACGTATATAAGAATTTGTTGTTATACAATCCATTATCTTTGTACTTACTCGATTGGATGGCTTTTTCTATAAAATCTGTTCCAACATAAAACCCAATACGCCAAACTGATCTGCATACCCTATCCAAGCACCATTAGCCATCCATTGTATCTAGCTTTCTCTTATAATATACGACTCTCTCGCGAGGTGGTATTACAAATAATATTAAGTCAAATATACACTTTTATTATTAACATGAAGCAGTATCAGGTATAGCTCCATAAGTACTTACCTTAATTCTTAATGAAATAAATCGAAATTAACGTATCTCATAACTCAATTTGACACTTTGAGTTATGTCATGCGATTCTAGTTTTTTTAATACCTCGGCTAGTCAGTTTAATAAGCAATGAGAATCCTTGTTCTCAGCTGGATGAGTAAATGTTTAACTAACAACTTTTTATTGTAGTTGAAGACTTAATTACTTTAAAATATAATAATTATTTGACTTCGTTAATCAAATACACTCTTTAGGTACTACACAAAATTGAACTTATACTTCAGTTGGTTAGTATCGCTTCAAAGTTTGGTCTGACATTACAAAAATTAAATAGATTTCAAAATATTTTAATCAAATGTTTACAAAATCCAAACTTGATTTAAATTATACTTCTAAAATATCCTAATCTAAAAATATAAATTTCAAATTATAAAGACCGAAATACGTCGAGTACTCGAATCACTACAAAAATTTAGAAAATTAAGTATTCTAAATTAATTTCTAAATATATAATCACAATTATTTAAAAGATTTGCTGCACTAAATTTGCTATATACTAACCTTCTGATAGCATGTCTTGTACCTGAGTGTTATCCCAGCTCCTACTGGATGCTAGTCAACAAATACCTCCTTGGTTGTTCACGACAAAATAAAAACTCGTTGCAGCTCTTTGGCCCCCTTATTATGTGTATATACAGTTGAACAGCATACCACAAACACTCACTTACACTTTTTTACTGGTTTCGAAGTAAAATACCACTTTAAATGGCTTCAAACAATTTTGAATTCTATTTTGAATAATACTTGTGACCTATAGTCAAATTTGATCGTAAAGAATACTATATTGCTATTACATATCAAACATTCAATTATTATTCTTCACAATTAATGGGAATTTAACCCTTAACGTGATTACTTATCTCCGATTATAAATTCAAGTTATTTTTTCTACTTCATTTAAACAACCACTCTGGTTGTCTATTACAACCCCACCAGTTAAAACATACAACTGTGATACAACATGATACCCCCATTGGATATCTGGATATTACTATTAAATTAAATTCATCATTCATACAGTATGCTGCAGTACACTCTTCACCTTCAATCATTAAAAATACCGGGCCCTATAATTTATAATACTAGTAGTTTGTGAAGTATCGCTATCAAAGACTTATATATAGTAATTTGTGGCTTGTGTCCATTTTTCTAATTGGTGGGGTTAAAATGGTCTAAATATTGAAAAAAAACCGTTCTTCAGTTGACCGTTTTACAACTTCTTCTTCGTGGTGTAAACCCGAAGTACAAGGAACAAGCAAAATGCGTAACAAGAGACATGTTCTTCCAAACATAATTTTGACTCACAAACTTGAAAGTGTCTATGATATATGTATCAACAACCGATGATTAGCGATTTGGATTTGGGGGAACCATTGTCAGCTTTTATTTTATGTGGAACCGTGCTTTTTCATCGATAATTTTTTAGTCGTGCATAATGAATCTTAAACTATTATTATCACAAAGTGGCGATATTTGTGTTCTGTAAAAATATTAATGAATTGAATTTTAGAAATACCCTGACGCTACCGTTCTAGGTACAGAAAATGTGCTTTAGATATATTTTTTTATTATGGCGAATTGATACTACTTTATTTAATTTTCATATACCACTATTTAAGTTAAAACAGCTTTGCAATTTTAGTCTAACCAGATAAAATGATAGCAGGTAGAAAAAACAAATTTGTTTTTTATATTTACTTTTTCTTCATTTGCGCTTTGGAGACTAGTCAGTTCCATTTCTTCCTATTTAAGATAGAGCCCTTCCATGATATTGATTTCAACAATAATTTTGCACTGGAGTCTCTGTAGGGAAGTTCCATCACGTTATTCTTTGTGGACACATTTCTGTAAGACATTAGATTTGATTAGATTAGTAGTTAGATCTTCCTGGAATTTTGTATAAGGTCATAATTTACCATTCTGAACAACTTTTCTTGGTAAAATTTTGCCGTATCATAAACATACAGGATAGTTTACCTAAAAAGAAAATAGTTTTCGCATCACTGGCAAGGCCAACCTGTATTTTCAAAAAGTGAAAATATTCTTAAAGTTCTCTTCCGACCAAGCAGGACCTAATTCCACAATCTTAAAATAAAGTTCAAAAATTTTTAGTCCATCTCACCTCTTGTAACATCAATCCTGGGAGACACTATATAATTGTGGTTTATGATGTAATGCTAAAGGGCACAATTTTTGCTTAGTATTTGACACTTAGTGGATTACTAACTTGAGCAATTTTTTCACATAGGCTTCGACCAACAAATCCTCTCTTCCAAATAGCCTTTTCAAACGATCCATGATATTTAAATAATTTCCATTGGCATATTGGAGATGTCTTCAATCGAGCACTTTCCAAGTTATCACTGTACTCTTCGACTGCATAATCATCATCCGAACAATCCTCATTCAGCAATCGATAAATGACCTATTTGTCTAACACGCCCGATTGTCCAAATAATATTTCTAATTACTTCAAACGCAATTGAAGAAGCCACCAAGAGAGCTTTGAACAAATTTAGTGTTCTAATAAAAGGATTCTTCCGCTAGAGCGCTAGCATTCCTGAGCCTATTCATTTTCGTTAATTACAACTCATGTCGGGGCCAAGAAATGTTCAATAGGAAGGTGATTCGCCATGCTTATAGCCGAGATGCCTTGATATGAAGCAATAAAACCATAGACTATGTGGGGAAGACTACATGTTCAATCTCAACTAGTACTATCCGAATTAGCAAACTGATATTCATGTGTGCAAAGAATTGGTAATGACTAGAAAGTTAGCAAATATAGCAAAACTGGCAGACTAGATATATCGAATATTTGGATTTTTGGGTGGAGCATCAATCAAGTTCACGTGCAATTAGACCTGAGGATGAGCCCGTTGTTCTACCTCCTCCAAAGGAGAGCGATGTTACTTGAATTCCAACGTAAAACGGTCACCGGCACAGTACCGATCCGGTGGATTGCGGAAAAAGTTTTGCCTAGCCACGGATTCGAACAAAGGACTCATTCATTGAAAGCTTGGCACTCGACCCACTGCTCCACCAAGGTGATCTAGGAATACTGGGATGATAATGAAAACTCACATACTAGATACTTTGTTAATCAAACACCGTTATTAATTAAAAAAGTGAGTTATATTACAACGGCATTAAACATATGCCTTACGTGTAGTATAGAGCAGCAACCTCAGTTTGAGGGTCCCCAGAGGGCCATATGAGTACATTTCTGTTGTCATGAGGGCCGCACACGATAACTATTAATTGAAATTAGTTAATAAAAGTTATTCCAAAATTACCTAAATTACTTCAATTAATCGCTTTAGTGTTTTTTGTGCGAGCCGCAGGTGTGTTTGCCCACGGCCCGCATGTTTGACATGCCTGGTATAGTGTCAAATATAGTAAATTTAAAAAACTAAACTAATATTAAATATTTCTATCTTAATGCTGTATAAATAGAACCCATTTTGTCATACTTTCCTAGATTTGTTTACACTTATTTTAAAAATGTACATAATAAGCTTGTAGACGATACTTCAATAATGTAACCCTTGTAATGTTAGTTTTTTTCGGCACCCAATTTAAACTTGCACCAGGCTGACTTCGATCATTCTTTCTTTAGACAAAAGCCGCCACGGTGTAGATTTGCAAAAAAAATTAAGAGCTTGTATTGTATAATTACTACATAAACTAATCTAAGTGTTACTATAAACCCGATTCACTGCTGTAGCCATCGCCGGATATATTCCACAATTTGCTTTCTGGCATCTTGCAACTGAGGTAAATCATCTTTTGACGATGGCGCCATGTCCGCCATATGAGCCGTGCCTAGAGAAAGAAAACTGATAAGCAACCTTCTCATTCAAAATGTTATCTTTTGACCTTTTATAAATATTGCTACTGCCCCATTAGTAATATTGCTTAATATTCCAGCAGTATGCCAAGGGTCTACTGATCCCTGAATAATGACAATATTTGTGGCAGTAAGATTAAAACCACCATAAGTTGTATTCCTCCATTGCATTGCATTATTTATATAAGTGGCATTAAACTCTGGTCCAAATAAGTTCATGCAAGTGTCAATGTAAAAGTCTACTGGAAATTTGTTGCCGAATGTTCCAAGTTTAAAGGAAGAAGTCTGAAAGAGTCCTATTTCTGTGCACAACTGGTACCACCACTGTCGATCTGGTAGAGAGATAAAAGAAAAAAGTATGGTAAAACATATTCAAAGTAAGTTTACTAAGCCATAAGTGGGAATGAGGCAACTGTCGGAGCCTTGAAACAGAAACAAGCAAGTACAGCTAGTACCATACCATTGAATAATTTTATCCTCTGTAAGACGATGGGAACGATTTTTTACTTCTACTCATTACTGCCAACATAAATTTTATGCCACCTGGAAGATAGAAGTATTCGATGATATGGTATTTCTCTGTAAAAATATCTTAGACCCAACGAATGGCGTTTTTCAAACTATATGCAAAATCCATGTGGAAAATTCTGTTCAAAAGTTTTTGTCCTTGCCAAATATCTGCATACACTAGTTTCTCTATATTTGAGTAATTATAGGGGGTGCTTACCGAAATTAATTCCTGAAACACTGGCATCCCAACTGGTATTTCTACCAACGTCAATTAATTTGTCATATCTATAGTCCAAACACGGTTGTTTCAACTCATGTAACATCAAAGTATTGATATCAGCAAGTCGGTCCATTAGGGTTGCTGTCTGGTTATTAGTCATAATACCGCAAACCAGATCAAGCGTAATATTATCATTTGGAATATTATTATCTATAGAAGTCCAGTTAACTTGGTATGATTGGATGAAAGCGAAATTCACGGCCAACTTGATAAAGAAATTAGCTATATCATATTTATTATCCACAGAATCTTCTATGGGATCACACAGGTTAAATTTTTCATTTAGAATTTTACTGCTTTCTTTATGTCGTAACAGTTCATCAATTTCCACAGTACCACCTCTAATAGCCTTCTCACATTCAGCGCTGTGTTCTCTTAGCACTTCGGAGTAGCCTCGAAAATAACCTACTAACAGTGAACGTAATGGTTTTCGGTATAGTAAAATTCTTACCACTATAATCGACTGCCGCTAAAACGACGCTGCTGCTGGAGACAGCACCGTGTATCAAGTGTGGATATTTCAAACGCAACCATGCTGCAAGTGACCCCCGGATAAGAACCACCCCAAACGCCAATCCATTTCCGTTTTGGGATCTAAACTATATTTTTCACTCATTGCAACAATGAATGTCAGCTAAATCGGAGAGTGCCTGCTCAATTGTGAAGTAGCGTAAATTTTCCATGCCTTGTATCTCTTAAAAAATAATTGGTATATGAAAATTTTAAATAATACTGTTACGATCACATTTGTCAATAGAAACAATTAATAAATTTCGTCTTACTTTTGAGACGAGTTTTATTATTATCATTACTAAATATAATAAATGACTATTATACTTACTCGGTTGGACGACTTTTCCCGTAAAATCGATGTTCCAACATAAAGCACAATGCTCCAAAACCGATTTGCATAATCTATCCAAGCACCGTTAGTCATCCATTCTAATCCTAGCTTCAACTTCACCCCCAATCATTAAAAATACTGGACCCCCTGTTTATAATACTGATCGTTTGTGAAGTATTCGCTATTAATGGTTTAAATTTAAAATCAATGACTTTAAGCAATGAATTCTCACCTGCTTCCATTTTCTCAAGTTGGTGGGGTTAAAATGATCTAAATATTGAGAAAACCATTCTTCAGTTGCCAGTTTTACTTCAGCACCAATTGGTTTTATAACTTGTTCTTCATGGTGTAAACCCGTAGTGTATAGCACTGGGATCAGCAAAATGCTTAATAACTGACATTTTCTTCCCGACATTGGTTTTAGCTAACAAACTTGTTACTATCGTACGTTTATCAACCCCCGATGATCAGTAATATGTATTTCAAGCAATCATTGTCAACTTATATTTGCTTCCGTAGCGATACTAAAAATGTTAGTGAAGTCATTACCGTGCTTTTTTCGTCGATAATAATTCTTTTGTCGTGCATCATGCATTTTAACTGTATTTTCACGAAGTGTCGATATTATATTATATTTATTGAATTAAAAAGTCTGTAAATGGCTTTACCCAGAACTTCCCTCGTCGACATGTGACACTAAATAGTTTTAAAAATCAAATTAAGCTAGAAGTAAAAATATCTTTACGTTCTAATAAATTAAATACATTTGTCAAATTAAAAAAATTATCGCACTGGGATTTGAACCCGCCGCATCTGCAGAGAGATCGTAACCGAATCTCTGCGTACAGATTGTATCTGCATCGATAAAGCCAACTACGCCACCAAGCTTATTCGAAGTAAGTCCGGTGCTCGCCTGTCTTGAACAGAACGGTGTTATTGTTGAAAAGTTTTACTCTTCTGTGACGTTATCGTGTATCGGTTGAGTTATATTTTCGGTAAATGTAAAGCCTAACCTATGTGAAAGTAATTACCTCCTTCTATTTCACAATTAACTCAAAAATAAACAACATTTTATTTTTTAAGGTGCTCACCCTGTATATATTTATATATTTGTATGAAATTGTACCGGTTTTATGCGAGGGCGATATATAATATGTATGCAAAATATCGTCTTCCTCCGACAAATAGTTTTTGAGCTATACTGCCAACAGACGGACAGACAGACAGACAGACAAACGGAATTAAGAAAACCTCTTTTTCGTTATCTAGGGACCTTGAAATGTGAAGAATCTGAAGAAATCTCGGAAGGTGATTTTTTCGTGATTACAATATTACTTCCTTCGTCTTTTAGACGAGGGAAGTAAAAAGACAATATGCTTAAGATATAGTTTTGCGTCGGCACAATCTGCCGACCGTTTTTACAAATTTACAAGTTTGTGATAATCCAGAATTATAAGAAGAGTCTCATAAAGCTACATTACTTTTAGGAAGACAGTAACCGCTTTGGAGTTAAATAATAGTATATTAAAATACAAGTTGCATCTATTCAAGCACGAATTTGAAATTCCGAACGAGCCCCATAGCGCGAGTTGAGGGACAAACGAGTGCTTGAAGGACCTTCTGGAACGAGTGTTTTATACTATTGTTTCTATTTTTCCGCTTTATACTATTTTAATTTCTTTTTCTATTTTGCGTTTAGAATAATTCCATTCTAGCACGCAAATGACGTCCACTTTTGACACTAGAAACTGAGCAAAAAGTTATCATTTTGACACGATCGTAAAAAAAATCCAGAAAATGAAGAAAGGACAAGTGTGTCATTCCGGCTCGCTAGGGCTGAAGAATAACAGAACTGATCAAAATGATTTTTGCGATATTTTGTATGAAATATTAATACAATAAACTGAAAAACTTTTGGGCGAGATTAGTAGGTTTTCTTCTGTTTATTGTCCAGTTTAATTCACATTACCTAATGAGTTTTTGTTAATTAATTGTAGAGTATCTAACTAACGTATGTCTCAAAAGTTTTCGGAAAAGGTAATGGTTAAAAATTTTGTACAATTTTTTACTTATTTTGCAATTTAACAACAATTTAACCTTATAACTGTGTTTGTTACAAAACTGACATGTTATATTAAACGTCAATCAATTTGATACAATTTGTTCCAACGGCAACTGGATGGGACGGCGTTTGTAAACTGCAGCGGATGATTAGTAAGGGTACGTAAACTGTAGCGGGCACCATCCAGGTAGTTTTTGGGACTTACGTAAACTGCAGCGGGATCATAAAATTAACTTTGACAACTAATCACATCAATTCCCGTCACACTTTATTTAGGCTGGGGAATGACGAAATATGCATATTAGATACAGTCTGTTCTATAAAAAAGACCCCGCCTTCTAGCTACTTTATTATTTATTTTAGACCCAATAACCCTTATATCAAATCAAATGCCACATAAAAACCTACATTTTAACACAATCAACAAATTTTTATCTTCAATTGTTTCAGAGTGGTGACGTCACGTGCAATTTTTTTAAATGACACTGTATATATTTTTTGACATTTTCTGGTAGAGGTTTTTTTTCTTTTTTCAACAATATAAATATTTCATGCACTTGCATAAAAAAATTTTCGTGAAAAATTACAAAAACTTTTTCACAGTGGAAGGCCATGATACAAAAGCCAAACGCTTTAACTGTCAGATTTCAGAATAATCTAAAGTGTTTATTGTTTTGTTTTTCTGAGTTACACTTTTGTTTATAGTTTTGTATGGTGGCCTCCCACCGATAAAAAAGTTTTTTAATTTTTCTCGAAAATTTTCTTATGTAAGGGCATAAAATATTTATATTGTTGAAAAGAGAAAAAAAACCTCTACCAGAAAATGTAAAAAAATATATACAGTGTCATTTAAAAAAATTGCACGTGACGTCACCACTCTGAAACAATTGAAGATAAACATTTTTTGATAGTGTTAAAATGTAGGTCTTTATGTGCTGTGCCCTCTAAAAGTATACAAACCTGCAGAAGGTTCACATTCTCCGGCTAGCTCACTTCATTTAAATAAAATGTGGGTTCGTATTTTCACTTCATACATATGGGTAAGGTTCAATAAAATACAAAGTGGGCGCCAGCAATTTAATAATTGCATTTAACTAACATAACATAGGTATATATTTATATTTACAAATGGAAAATCGGAAATGTATATTCTGTACCTTTTAAATTATATATTAAATCATAGGTACATAATTAGAATTAAACAATTGAATGAAATGTTTTAAATCCGATCTTAAGTATAATCGGAGAGCTCTCCCTGGTTATAAAATATAGGTTGTTAAAAACTATATATCTAATTAGCTGTTATAATTAAAATTTAGTATAACAAATGTTCAAAATTCATACTGATAAGCAGTAATGTTTACATGCAAATCGGTAGTGACAGTTTAGAGTTATTTAGCAAGATTTAAGGTGTATTGACAATGAGGTAAGTCAAAAAAAACCAGTTAGATAAGGACAGGGGTTTATAGTTGAAGTTTTAGGAGCTTCCGCTGCGCAGAAAGCCACATCTGTGCACTGCAGTGTCGAGCAATAACTGCACCGTACTTACTGGGTCAACTTGAGGTAGGAAGCTAATAAAGGCCAGCCAAGGGGGCAGAGGCTCCTTGAGGGAGTTGCAGATGGTGCACCAGGTCCAAGAAGGTAGATGGACGGCAATGGTACCTCAACCAGTTTGAGCAGTGCGGTATGCCAAATAAGATAGAGGATTACTCTGCGATGCTGAACTGGTGGAAGACATCCAGGTAAACAAGGCTCTTTGGGGGAATAGCTGAGAGCGCACCAGGTCCGATTAGACGAAGGGGTGGTGTCGGAACCTCAATCCGTCGAGCAGAGTGGTATAAAAAAAAGCTAGACAAGCATTCACAGGTAAGACGCTGGATTAAATAATTAGAATTGCACCTACCAGCTAAGTGAGCTGCCTTTCTTAAGAAACGTCGCACCATGTGCTTCGGAAAATGTCAGAAATAACGGTCACTTCAATATCACTTTATTATGCCGATTATTTCCTAATTTATGCACATAATATAACAACTGTATGTTGCAGGATGACGGCAGAAATATTTAAATTTCACAAAGCCTCGAGTCAAGATGCCATACCTCGACGATGGTACAGGCAAGAATCCTCCATATCCAAAAATTCAGGAAAAGGCTTTTTTTATAACATTTTCAAAAATCCCTAAATCAGAATGTCAAACCTTAAAGAGGAGTTATGTGTGTATGCAACCTTTGAAGCAAGATGGGTTGCATACTTGTTAAGGGAAATTATTGTATGTGTAAATGCAACATTTTGAATATATTAAATAATAAACCTTGTAGCTAATTACACTGGAATGCTACAGTGCCATTTGATTTGATATAAGGTATATTGGGTCTAAAATAAGTAATAAAGTAGCTAGAAGGCGGGGCCTTTTTTATAGAACAGACTATATATTTGGGGTCATTTTTAGCTTTCCTCTTGCAGGATGCTGTGAAGATCTGTCTCTGGATCTTTCTCGCGCCTATGTTGTGGTTGTGCCCACCATCCTCTCTTGAAATCGCAGAATCGGCTCCGTTGTAGAGAATATACAGCTTTGCTGTGCAACCGCACACCGTGCAACACCACTTTTTATAAAACTTGCAGCCGTTTGCTAAGAGCATTTTCTGCCACGTTCGCTCTCAACAACCGTTACTTTACTCACTTTAGCGTAGGAATGTTCGGTCTCGTTGCTGAATAAAAAGTGTGAATTTGTTGCCACAGTTCGTCTATTTATACACATTACACATTCAAAATGGAATACCATAAATTTTATAGTATGGAATGCCATCATTAGGCGATTATGAGACCATAGTGATTACCGGCAACCGTCATTAACGTGAACCCGCTGCAGTTTATATACTTTTCGGAGACGCTACTTGGCTATTACATGCTTATGGGGATTAAGACGCTGCAGTTTACGTACGTTCGGATAGGACGTTATTTACTGTACATTTTGAAAACATTTCCGAAAACGCCTTTTCCACTAGAGCTAGTCGGCCGGCAATTGTATCCAAGCAGCCATTGAAGTTATATTTTGAGAGTTTTATCCAACGAATATTCCTGTCACCATAACAAATTTATGTGAAATATGCTCAAATTTTCGTATAATTCTTGCCTCTAGAACTTCTCTGTTCGTCCCACTTTCGCGACTTACTCTACAACCCTTTTTTTCAATTTAGCTATCATCTCGTTACTTTACTATCCCTCTTTCTTCTTTAAGTTCTCTACAAATCTCTGCTTGCAAATTCTCAATATTTTCTTAATTTAGTTTTTATTTCTCTTGTTAATCGATTCAGCATAGCTTGATTATATTATATTCTGTCTTCATTTTCTCCTATGGTTTAACTGCACTCTTCTCGCTGGAGGCTAAAATTTACTACTTCTTAAAAAAAAATTACAAGTATCGCCACTTCTTCCTCTCGCTTCCCTTTATAGTTTTCGTTATTATTTCCTATTAAATAACTTCGTTCCCCTTACCGTGGTATTTGCGATTGTGCTCTTAATGATCGAAAATTTTAATTTACCGCTCTCGCTTTGTTAGTATAAGCGTGTCACTTGCGGTTCCTTTTTTATGTGAAGTTTAGAGTTTCTATCTACAACCGATTAATGGTGGAATTCAATCCAAATTTCAGGTGCATATACAGGGTGCCCAATTTAAATGTAAGCAGGTGAGTATGCAATACACATTACATTTCAATGGCGAATGGTGTATATGTTGCATACTCACCTGTTTAAAGCTGAGTACATTTAAGTTGGGCACCCTACACAAGAAAACAGTGTAGTGTTTCCCTTCTGTTTGTTATTACATAATTTAGAATTAAAATCAACCGAAATGACTATGATGAATTAAAATATATGTTCGCATAGTTTGGCACATTTGGTGAAGATTTAGAAACATTGAATTTAAATATTCGTTGAGGATTGACCTATTAGGCACAAAGTAAGGCAATACTGCACAAGGAGTGTTATGTCAATTCGAAAACTTTAAACAATTTTTTGGGTTCGCTTAATTGTTTCGCCATTTATCCAATTATTTCAGGCCTAACCTGTATATTTATAATTCCATTGCATTCCGAATTCTTAAATTTTCTCAAACCAGCGCATTTTGTACCTGGATTGAGTTTTTTTCGTTCGCGCAATGCCCTTTTGACCCCCGCTATCTGTTATCACATGCCGTCGTAATGCGAGCTTTCCTTTGGAAGCGAATTTTTCGTCCCGAGCACTTCTTCTTCTGGCCTCGGGCGGCGCATTTCGCGCGGCTGAGGTTTCATTGTTTAAGTCAAATTACGTGCGCTCAACCAATTTTTATGAGCATTGTGTTTCCAAGGGCTGACTATGATCAGGTACGATGGCGTTTTTCTGTTTGCTTTTCTTGTGTTAATTGCATTTTTTTAGCTCTTAATTAACAGTTCTAACTCAGGAATTTAATCTGGAAAGCAAGGTCGCTGTCCCGTTTTAATTTTCGACATCGGCTGATGTCCTACCTAACTTTCGCAAATTGGGAAGGTGGTTTTGCTTCAATTACGGGCGCATCCAAGGTGCTCCTAACCACATGGTATAGCAACCCCCGACCAGCATTTCCCCTGTGAGCAATTAATGGGTGCTGGAAACGAGGTTAGTGCTGCTTTGTGGTGTATACCATATTAAAAGTGGATGGTCTCCCGGCGGACCGGCTATACCAAGATTGTTTTATGTTAAATGATAATTTTATTCAATACCAGGAATTTATATTCCGAAATTTTCAGTAGCTAAAATTTACATTTACGCATTCTGTTATTACTAACCTGTGAAGCTCAAATTTATACATGCTATTGTTTTGATATTTAAACTTTTATGTGTACATTTAACTATAGTTAAAATCTAAAATTACAATTTAGATGTGCTTTTTGATTTCAATAGCCTAAATAGAAAGGTTTTATAAAATGACAGCGGTATGCATACCTCTATATTAAATTTGTGGTTACGATTAAATTAATAACCCGAAAGAGGTTTTTGATCTATGTGCGTGTCGCAACCTTCATTTAATTTACACAGTTTTTTATAACATTACTTGTGAACGAATTATTTTAATTGGTTACTATCGACATTACAAGACTATTCTGGAATCATTAAATAAATGCTAGTCACTTGTAGTTATTTTAATTAATTGAAATTAGTTGATTTCTGGAGCCCACTTCTTTTTGAAGATATTGCAGGAAACACAGCTGATGATTTGAATCCACGACCTTATCGCCGAAATTGAGTTAGCTCGGCCATCGCGGTAAGTAAAGATTTTTCAGAGCTACCGTGTTGTACAAACTGTAGGGGGGTTGATCAGCGATTTTTTTTACTACCATCGATTATTTTAATTAATCAATCGCAGGTCAGCTTCTTTATCGTTTCAAATTGCTAGACTCCACCTGCTGATCTAAGTCAGGCGATGACATGGAAAGCCTTCCAAGAGGATAAGAGTTTCTTGTTTAGTCATTTACAATGCTTTTGCTTATCATGAAAAAGCGTTATTTACATTCAGTTTCGCAATCACGACACGGTCATAGCTTTAGAAGGCTGTCTACATATTTTTTAAGTTTTATTGCTGTAGTACTGTATTTTATAGATAGTCAGCTTTTTGATTGTCAATAAGTAAGCTATTTTATTAACCATAATTAAAATGAGATGCATGCATAACAAAACAAAAACAGTTTTATAGAACAAAATCGTGAGTCGTGAATAAAATAACGATCCTGTTCGACTACATAAAACCTTAAAATTTGCTATGAATCAAACCAGAACCGACTAGCTCAGAAACATTCCCGTTTAGTTTTGTATTTGCTTAAAACTATGTTACAACTTAAATTAACATTATTTTCAGCCACATTAATTATTTGTGAGGTGTACGTTTGGTGTGCACTTTCTCAAGAACATCGACGTCCGAAAGCGTGCGCTGAAAAGGAACAAACAATAAATACCACCGTCAAGGAAGAGTGGTTTATTCAACCGCTGGACCATTTTAATCCTAATAATTTGAGGAACTGGCAGCAAGTAATATCATTTTCTTAACAAGTCGATAAACTCCATGTAAAATATTGATTTTAATAGCGTTACTTTACTAACGACCAATATTACAAAAGCGGGGGGCCTGTATTTTTGTGGATAGGGGGCGAAGACGACGATGACGTAGCGTGGATCACTAACGGCACTTGGATGGATTACGCAAAGCGGTTTGATGCACTGTGTTTCTTGCTCGAACATCGATTTTATGGTAAAAGTCGTCCAACTAAGTAAGTACAAAATAATCGATAACTATTCCATCCACTTTGTCAATATGAAGAGTCTTGAGAAAAAAGCTAAAGTACTTGCAATAATAATAATAGTAATACTTTCATAATTTTCTAATTACAGAAATAAAATTCACCTTAAAAAAGGACAAGAAATTAATTGATTTTTAAATATTTGAAAAAAAAATAGATTGTCCTTGTAAAAACTACGCCCTAAAACAATTTTTAAGTTCATATATTGAACAAGCTACTGGACTATAATAAAATTAGTGTTGCCGCGAGACAAGATTTTACCTATCTTGATGTCGATCTTGCAAATTCTCGAAAATTGATTCTCGAACGTCGATTTTCGATCTCGAAATGGAGAATCACGATTATCGAATATTATATACAGCGTGTTCCTAAATAAATGTCGCAACGGAACACTGTAGATTTCTCATGAAAAAGGAACACTTCTTTCGCCTTCCATTTTTCTTTCCGGGCTTTCGTTTTCGAGATACAGAGTGTCAAAAATGTTTACAAAAGCTGGTTCAATGCGGTTGACACCGCATACGTTATTGCAAAAAAAAACTAAGTTACCATTGAAATGAAAGACGAAAAAGGTGTTCCTTTTTTCATGAAGAATCTACAGTGTTCCGTTGCGACACTTATTTAGGAACACCCTGTATATGTGTACGGAATTGAGATAGCTTCGACTGCGTAACACCCAAAATAATCACGTGCTCCATGTATCAACGTTTTGGGTTCACCTGGCAACATTTAAAGCACTGTACCTTAAAGGACAAATCAGTGGAGTTGGCTCAGAGGTAAAGCCTCTGGCTCTAGACTTGGATATGTCGGTTCTATTCTCAGAGCGGCCACAAAAGATGGAGCGTCGAGCTCACTGCGATTTCCCAATTCGGCTTTGGCAACCATGAGGTCTTAATATCTAACGGCCTCCTCTAACGGGAGAAACCGATTCTGCTTTGTTTATATACGGGTATAGGAAATACTATTGAAAGTTGTCGGGATCGAGAATTATGTTAATCTCGTCTCGATTATTCGAGAATTTAGTTAATCGCATCTCGATCTCGAATTTTGAGACGAGACGAGACGAGATAGAAAAATTATCTCGTCTCGGCGGCATTACTACTTATAATAGGAGGAAGTAGATGAAAAAGATAAACTATGCTCTTTATACAGTAAACAACTTTATCTGTTTTAGGGATACAAGTGCTCAAAACTTACAATATTTAATTGTTGAACAAGCATTGGCCGATTTAGCAAGATTTATTGCTGCAATGAACAACAAATATGAAATGACAGCAAACAACAAATGGATCGCATTTGGTGGATCTTACCCAGGTATACTCGCGGCATGGCTACGCCTAAAATATCCACATTTAGTACACGGTGTTGTATCTAGCAGTAGTCTCTTTTTACCAACGTTGGATTATAGTGGTAAGATTCTATAATCGAAACAGTGACACGAAGTGATAATAGACTATTTTCGAGTAATTGCTGAAGCCTTCAAGTCCTACAGCGACGAATGTGAACAGGCAATTAAAAATGGAATGTTGGAAGTTAATGCCTTGCTCCAACAAAAGCAATATGACATATTGACTGAAAAATTCCAACTGTGCGATCCTGCAGATGAATCTTTAGATGGAAAGGATATAGCTAACTTAAATCGTCGATTAGCTTATAATAATTTCGGTTTTATGCAGACATATAGAGAAAATTTAAGTTTCTTGGGATATGACACTGGAACTTCAAACATAACAGTGGAGATGGTTTGCGATATTATGACTAAGAATCGCCAGAAATCAGCTATGGAACGCCTTGCTGATTTCAACTCTTTAATGTTACAATGTTACAATTTAAAATGTTTAGACTATAGATATAAAAATCTAATTGCTGTTGGAAGAAACACCAGTTGGGATGCGGGAAAATTTGGTAAATATTCTCATCTATATAAAATCTCATATGGGTAAATCAGTTGCTTAATCTGGCTTGGCCATTCTAGAAAGTAATATTCATGTCACCACTTTATACCAATATTGAAGATAAAAGAAGTTAGTGATAAAGAAATCAAACAAACATAAACAAAAATATTTATATTCTTATACGTCTGTTAAGTTTTTGCTACAGATGATCGAAGGTGGTTGCATCTACTCTGCACAGGATTCGCAACGTTTCCCACATCTTCTTTTCAACTTGGAACGTTCGGCAATACATTTCCAGTGGAGTTCTATATTGGCATATGTATGGATGTGTTTGGACCTGAATACAATGCTGCTTACATAAATGAAAGAATAAAAATTAAGACCACCGAATACGGCGGTCTGAATATTAACATCTCAAATACTGTGTTCGTTCAAGGTTCTCTTGATCCCTGGCATCTGGCTGGAGTTTTAAAAAATGTCACTAATGGGCCATCCGTGATATACATTGAGGGTAAGAGTATTATAAATTAAAATAAATATTTTCTACAGCTTTAAATTGCAGGTACAGCACATATGGCTGACACGGTACCAGAGTCTAAAGACGACTTGCCGCAATTAAAGGCTGCTAGAAAACAAATTTCAGAATACATTAAACAATGGCTACACCATTAATTATATGATAAAACATTATCTTCTGAAACGTGCGAAATTAATAATTAAATACGTTTTTTATAATTTTGCGTTTACCGCTTTTAATTAGAAAAACTTAATTATTAAAATGTGAGAATAACTTACATAATTTACCTTTATGAACAAAAACTATATGTAATTATTATTATCAATTATAGAAGTCTTCAGTTAATAAAATGGCATCTTGTTATAATATAAAATGGATTTACCACTTTAATCAAACTAAAATTGCATCCAGTTGGATACAAGACTGTTACGATTCATTTGTGCCGCCTTCCAATTTCGCGTTCTGTAGTATTTATTTCGCATTATTACGCATCTTCTCGCGCGGATGTCTGTGATTACGCCGTTTGTATTTTCCGCGCTAATGCCACGCCTTTTTTGCTTGGCCTCGCGTAGATAAGTTTTTAGAATTGCCATCTGTTTTCGAGACGCGTTCTTTCGAACCTCGCTGACGAAACGACAAGATGCCAGGGTAGCAGTTAGAATTTCGGAGGATGAATTTTGAGCTGCCGTTAGTTTCAATGGTGTTTATGTGAGCCTACACTCTTGAAGTTGATTTTCTAGTCCCCGAATTTTAATATGAGGGAAACTTGACTCCCATGCCGTTGGCGGAATTTTCATGCTACCTCGTGTTTTGCAATTTACCTGGAATTTTGTCCGGGGTAAGTAATAATAGCAATAATGCTATTGCTTTATTGATGTATTACAAACTATAAGTATTAATATTAATCCTTGTCTGAGGTATCTCATGTTATTACTGCTACATTTGCTAAATATAATTAGTCGTAGCAAGTAATATTGTGGCCACCTACGATTCTGATGGTGGATCTATATTGCCATATTTATATATACTGTAATCCTGAATTTTTGGAAATTATACTGTGATTATGTCAACTACGGGGTTTTAATTTAGTTACGGCTACCTATAGTATTTGAAGCTCTTCTTTCAGGAATTGTTTTTGTGCTTACGCTATTTGAGTTTACAAATTCTGGTTGAACACCTGGGTGCACTCGCCGTATGTAATGTAAAATTTTGTTGGCGCAATGGGCATTTATATCTCTTACTTCGTTCTACCGACTATTCTGTTTAAGACCTGTATGTTTCCTTCGACTGAGATGGCGGCCGGCAATTGCACCCGAGTGTACGAGGTAAATTTTCTGAAAGAATGGCCACTGAATTAAATTAGCTAACCAGACATGAGTGCAGCGCTACTTTGAAAGCGTAGGTGTTGCTATTTATATACTTCCCAAGTAGGTAATTAATATTACACGGGCACCACCGCCGACAGAGAAAATTTACATTACCTGATCCAGAAGGAAACGTCCCCGTCGAAGAAGATGTAGTTGAAGTTGTTAAAGCTGCTCACTTACCTAGGCCCTCCACCTATTAAGTAAATCTCACTCATAAAATTACCTGCATGGACAAGTACAAAATACAGGCAAACACATTGTACAAACAATAAAAATAATAACGTAGAGCCTTATGAATTCGCAGGACAAAAGATGTAGCTGCGGCAAACACTATTCGCTATGCAATTTATTGCAAGTTCAGGGCAAATGGCCCTAAGGTAATGTCACGGTTACAAGCTTATTTTGTATTTAACTTATTAGGATGGTTACAATCTAACCTATGCATTGATAATACTCTAGGCCCTACCTGAGAGTAATAAAAGCTGAAAGTGTGCTATAAAGCGAAACCTTGAAAAAAAACCAAAAATAGATACGCGTACTCTCCATTTACTCCTAACTGTATATTATGTAGGTAAGCTGTCGTTACTAAGAAGGTATAAACATGCATAAGCTGCAGGGTCTGTACAAGCTATCCAGAAAAAAAATTCTCAATGTGTTAACAATACCGACTAGAAAGCACAGCAAGTTTGCACATTGATGTAGTGAAGTCCAGATGGTTCCAGGGGGCACTTGATTGCAGGAGGGGGCTGGAAAGAGCCTCAATATGTTCGTCGGAGCTATGAAAATACAAATATTCTGTCCCAGATGCTCAAAATGGGCCGAATATTTATTGTTTTAATTGGCTGGGATCGCACGCGTCGTAGCTTCTCTCTATGATAAGCAGCCTGTTTCCTCAAAACGTTGTGTTCGACGATGTCGCGCACTAGCAAGCTACGACGACAAGCAGAACTAAAATATCGCTTCTGCCATCGATTAACGCGAAAAACATAGCGGCAGTTCAATAGTTTAAAATATCTTAACAATCTGTACTTAATTTTCTTCTTCTTCCTTTTGGTATATATATAGGCTGAAAGCCCGTTGCTACCACATACTGAGTACGGTTTTCTAAACCCTCTTAACTCGCGGCCGGAGCAAGTGGCTGACCTAACTCCTATAATTAAGAAAGAATGCCCTTTCATATAGGTCACGGCCACTAAAAGGTGTTTATAGTGAACTTATTATCAAAGATAAAGGCACATGTAGTTTAAATAATGTTAAAGGTCATGAAACCATATTCTGCAGCTTTACTTTAAATACGCAAGAAATTGATACAAGACCTCGTGTATATCGCGATTTTAAAAATCTCAACCAGGACCGTTTCCTTTGGGATTTGCAGCATACACCCTTTTATCATGTCATAGAGATAAATAATTTGGGCGACAAAATTACATTTTTAAATTAATGTATTTTAAACTTATTTGATTTACATAGTCCCCTAAAGGTATCGAAACCTTGTCCTTGCGTGACAAGGCGCTTGGTAAATTTAAAAAAAACTAAATTAACTAAACACTGGAATTACTATAAAAGTTTGAGGAATTTAACTAATAAAACTGTTCATTTGGAAAAGAATGCGTATTTAGAATATAAAATAAATATTAATAATCGTAATAAACTAAAAATGTGGCAAGAACTAAGAAACCTCAACGTATGTAATAACAAATCACAATATGACATCCCAGATGATCTCAAGAATGTAAATGAAATCAACCAATATTTTATTAAATCTGTTCCTTGTTACTAATGATCATTCTAAAAACGAGTTAATACATTTTTATAATAATGATTTAAAAGGTACGTACCAGGATATATTTAAATTCGATAATATCACAGATAAAGTTACTCCAAAAACGCCTATCAGCATCTTACCTGCAATGTCAAAAATAATGGAAAAAGCAATAGTACTTCAACTACAGCAACATATTGACAAATATAAGCTGCTGCCTGAATGTCAGTCAGGTTTTAGATCAGGATGCAGTTGTACTACAGCTTTAGTTAATATAATTGATAATGTATTAGCTGCTAATGATTACAATCTTAGTGCTTTTAGACTTTAGCAAAGCCTTCGATACTCTTGATCATGATATTCTAAAAGCTATTTTGCATTATGTAAGACTGGACGTATCAGCAATCAATCTTGTAAATTCTTACTTAACAGAACGTACTCAGAAAGTTTATCTGGATGGAAACGTTTCCGAAGTTGCAGAGTTGTCGTCAGGTGTACCACAAGGGTCCGTTCTTGGACCAATCTTGTTTACAATTTACACAAATAATTTAATAAACCACTATCTGCAACATTGTCAGCACATCTGTATGCTAACGATACACGGGTATATCTTTCGTTTCCAACTAATAAACTAAACGAGGCTATAAATAATGTAAATGAGGATTTACAGAACCTTTCTAAATAATCTATGCAGAATTCTTTATCTTTAAATCCAAATAAAACAAATGTTATATTGTTTGGTTATAAAAAGAGTAGACCTAGATTTTGGGATAAAATAAAACTTTACTTTAACAACGTGCTCGTTCCCGTGAGGGATGAAGTTTATAACCTTGGCGTTACTATTGATGATTCCTTAAGATTTAAGACTCACGTACGGACTTGCATAGGAAGATCATTTTCTAACTTAAAACTTCTGTATGCTAATAGATATATATTAAATAAAGAACTTAAAATAATGTAGTGTGACTCACTCGTTGTTTCTCACTTCAACTACACGGACACCTTATGCGAACACTGCATTGATGCGGATAAACGTAGAAGGATACAACTTGTGCAAAATAATTATTTACGCTTAATTTACGGCGTGAGAAAGTATGAGAGAATCACTCACAAACTAAAAGGAGCAAAGTGGCTTAATATGGAACAGCAGATAAATATTCACTGTGCTGTTCTGTACTATAAAGTAATTATCACAGGGGTTTTACCATATCTTTGCCGTAAAACAAAATATAGAACAGACATTCATAATCTTAATCTAAGACATAAAGGTGTATTAACTATGCCTACTCATCGTACTTCAATCTACCAAAGAAGTTTTTCGTATAACGTCTGCAAATTCTTGAATAAGTTACCCTCAGAATGGAAAGATCAGTCACTAACTAAATTTAAATCATTGTACAAAAATAAACTGTTGGAGGAAGGTGTTTGATGGGCTAATTTGGTATATTATGTAAGTTTTCACGTTGCATAAACTATTAAGTATTTGCGCACTTAGTTAATATGTATGAGCAAGTAGTCTACTTGGGAGGGTGGTAGATCAGTAACCTTACATGTTGCTGAACCTTTCCTTTTGTCCCTTAATTAATATATTTATTTGTTCCTCACTTGTAAACATCAATTAATCAGTCACTGTATTTACCTTGAAAATGTTTCTTAACTGGCTAGCCTGTAAATTTTTTACTGCCTAGCCAGTAAAATTTTACAAGCGTGCTCATAGATAAATGATAGCGTGCAAAGCCAAAGTTGTTTTTCTTAGTATGTGTCATATTGATGAATTTAGTTGCTTGTCCGTTTGACATTGTGAATAAATGGTAAATTTCTAGTTATTTACAAGTGAGGAACAAATAAAATGTTCAACAATACACGCAAGGTAACAGGTTTTACTGGCTCAAGAAGGTGACTGGCTCGCCAGTCATATCCTTCTGTTCGCCAGTAAAAACCCTCTTACCAAGCTAGTAATGTTAAATACTATTGGTTGTTACTATTAGTAGTTAGTTAACAATGTATTTTTTTTGTATTATATTACAATAAAAATTATTATTGATGAGTTGCTATTTGGCTTTCTAAGCATAAACAAGTGCCACGAAGTGCAAGTGTCAAAGCTTATCGTGAGTGATAAATACGAGGCCGCCCGCCTCAAATCTAACGGTAACATTATCTATTTATTTTACTGTGCATGCATAAGTTAAATACATCTTGAATCGCTGCTAAAACAAAAAACAAGCCACTAACAAGAACCCCTGCGGAGGGGTTCCTCAGTCAAGATGAGCCACACTAATCTAAAACGAACCAGCTCTACCCTATCGCCACCCATATCAGAACCGAATAAAAAGTATCTATTTGAACCACAAAATTTAATAGCCAGCAATAGATTCTTTGTTACGGCGAAACAAATTGAAGAAGCCAGTAAAATAATTTATCAAGGCAAACACGCTCCGGCAATAAGTGACATGGATACCTCCGAGACCGCTCCACAGAAATCTGTAAATACTAACGAGAAAAAAATAAAGATCCCACCAATTTACCTGCATAATGCAGATAAATTAAAATATCAAGAAATTATTTACGATCTCAAGGAAAAAGCCAAGAACGAATTTACAACTGTAATTAGAAATAAACAATTACGAATTAATCTTACCAGCATAGACGATTACCGAGTAATGACTAAACACTACAACGAGAGCAAACTAAGCTACCACACATTTAAGGACCCCGAAGTTAACAACCTATCTGTAATTATTCGAAACGTCCCCGTTTCCCTTACGGAAGACGAAATTAAAAATGAACTAGCAGCCTTAAAGTACCCAGTACAAAAAGTTGCCAGATTCTACAATAAGGACAGATACCCGATTCCACTATGTGCAGTGGATCTTAGCGACACCCAACAAGGAAAGGAAATTTTCAACCTAACAAAGTTAAACTATAGTATCGTAGAAGTGGAGATAAGAAGAAAACCCAAAGAAATTCCACAGTGCAAGAAATGCCAGCTGTATGGACACACTCGCAACTACTGCCACTCGCAATCCCGTTGTGTGAAATGCACAGGCAATCACTTATTTAGCGAATGCCCTAAAAGACCTGGAGAAGATCCACAGTGCGTAAACTGTCTGGAAAAGCATCCGGCTAACTACAAAGGTTGTAGTTATTATGTAAAGATAAATCAGAATCAACCAAGAAGCCCTAGTTTTCGAACACAAAATAGATTATACTCCCAAGCAGTAAAAGATAGACAAGAACGTATGGAAAATGAGGCGTCATCCCCAGGACGCTCCGTACCTAAACCCAACACGACCACATCTGATGAACAGCAAGAATCAAATGACTTTATATCCACACTATTAAAGAAAATAATTGAACTGCTAATTCCTCACTTAGATAAATTAATGCCACTTCTTACAACACTACTCCCAACATTGCTAGACAATGGACCAAAATAATTCTCCATTAATAAATAATTTAACAATGACTAATTGGAACGCCAATGGTCTTAAATCTCAACGTTCAACCTTTATCGAATTTATGACACGGCACAACGTCGATATTGCGTGTATCACAGAAACTCATTTCATCAGCACAGAAAAGTTCAGAATCCCTGGATATCACGTGTACCGGAAAGACAGGGAAGCAGTTATTGCATCAGGCGGAGTTGCGATCGTAATCAAAAAGAAACTCAAACACCACCTTCTCCATATGAGTGATCTCCAAAATATAGAAGCCATTGCTATAAAAATATTCATGGAAAATAATAACCCTATAATTCTCACGTCAGCATACAAACCACCAAACAAACGGCTTCTTGAGGATGATATTGACAAACTCTTCAATAGCAATGAGCCCACGCTAGTCTTAGGAGACCTAAACTCAAAAAACACCATATGGGGTTGCCGTGCTAGTAACCCCGACGGAAATAAGCTATATAACATTATGACTGACCAAGGTATTTTAATATCAGCTCCTGATGATTTCACTTACCACCCGTACCGAACAGATCATCAACCTGATATCTTAGATGTAATATTGCATAAAAACGTGACAAATCCAGTGTACCAAACAGTAGCATCTGAACTAGACTCGGACCATCTTCCTGTCATTATCAGCTTCTACAACACTCCACAAACAGTACCTCCACCACCTAAACTAGCTTACGGTAAAACAGAATTGGACAATTTCCAAGCAACCCTCGATCAAAAACTGAAACGGTTGGGACCACTTGACTCAACCCCGGATATAGACGCTTCAGTTACACAGTACACTTCGGCAATACAAGAAAGTATACAGGAATCAACCACACCATGGAAACACAGGAAAGTTGCTGACCATATTAGAACACCCAACCATATACTCTACCTAATTAAACGGAAGAATAGGTACAGAAGGGAATGGCAGAGATCTCGATTACCATACCTCAAAACACTGTATAACCAGCTATGCCATTTAGTAAAACAAGAACTTGACAGCCTCAGAATCCAAAGATACAACTCTTACCTTGAAGATAAACAACCCTGCGATCCAACTATGTGGTTGGCCACCAAACGTCTTCTAAGACTACCGAACATAATCTATCCAATGGCAGCAAATAACACCACATACTCCTCTGAAGAAGATAAAGCAAACTTATTAGCAACACATCTTGAACAGGTATTTACACCAAACTCTGGAGTACATGACGAACACTTTGAAAGACAGGTAACAAACACAATTACCAATTTCCAGTTACAAGATAACGCACCAATAGCTCCTACATCTGTCCAAGAACTTAAATCTTACATAGTGCTATTATCCAAGCGTAAAACTCCCGGACCGGATCTTATAACTAATGAAATGTTACAGCATCTCACTAAGAAGGCGGTGGCTTACTTAGCCACAATATATAATGCCTGCCTCAGACTAGGACATTTTCCGACTCCTTGGAGAACTGCAAGTGTACTCCCCATATATAAAGTAGGAAAACCGAAGGACAAACCAGACAGTTACAGACCTATTAGTCTCTTGCCAACCTTGGCCAAACTCCTAGAAAAAGTGATACTTACCAGATTACAAGATGACCTACTGCAAAATGACACAATCCCCCCTCATCAATTCGGTTTCCGAACATCTCATTCAACCTCTCACCAACTGCTTAGAATAAGTGAAACAATTGAAAGAGGGTTTGAGATAAAAGAATACACTGCGGTTGTGTTCATGGATCTGGAAAAAGCATTTGACAAGGTTTGGCATGAAGGGCTCCTTTATAAAATGATACTTCTAAACATTCCAAGTTATTTAATCAAGATCATTCACTCTTTTCTGATCAACAGAACATTTAGAGGCAGGATTAACTCAACTTTATCTTGTACCAAACTCACAAAGGCAGGAGTACCTCAGGGTAGCATTTTAGGGCCGACTTTATTTAATCTGTACGTTCACGATATACCTACAGTTATCAACACAACACTAGCCATGTATGCCGATGACACGGCGATAATAACACAGAGCTCAAATGCAGAAGCAGCAATTGAACTCCTCCAAAACTCAATAAATATAACATGTGAGTGGTTCCACAAATGGAAAATTAAAATAAATTCCGACAAATGTCAAACAAAAATGTTTACCCTTAAACGATATGCACAAATTACAAAAATTAAAATAAATAATAATGAAATAGACTGGAACCCAAAGGACGCAGCAGTAAAGTATTTAGGCGTGTACTTAGATGCTAAGCTGAACTGGGGGTACCATATCAATAAAAAGCTCAATGAGTGTCACAACAGGCTGGGTGCGTTATATCCGCTTATAAACCGTAAATCTCATCTTAGATCTGAATGCACTGTGCTTATTTACAAAGGAATCCTCCGACCAATACTAACCTATGCATGTCCAGTCTGGTGCAACACATCAAAAACGTCAATGACGAAACTCCAAACGATGCAGAATAAAGTGCTACGAATTGCAATCAAGTGCCCATGGTTCGTCCGTAATACTCGAGTACACCATGAACTAAGTGTTCCACTTATAACTGAGTTTATCAAGAAAACTACAGTGAAGTTTTTCCAAAACTTAGTTTTTTGCTCAAGTGCTACCAAATTAAATCTCGGACAAAGAGACATTCACACGCGCCTTAAGCGCAAATTACCACAAGACTTAATCTAAAAATTGTATATAAACTTAATATTTTAACGCAGTAACTGTACGATATATGCGTAATTCGTCACTTAATCCTCACCTGTGTATATCTTAATGTAGTAGTTAGTTGTATTGTACTATATAACAAAGCCGTGTATTGCATATTATATTGCAGAGCCAGCTATAATAAATTAAAAAAAAAAAATCATTATATCGCAAATGTATTGAATTTTTTTTGTTATTAACAACGCGTATAAACAAATTATTTTTTCAATTTGTAAAAATTTCTTAAAATATAAGAAAAAGAAGTAAAAGTAATAAATAACAGTCTGTTGTTTATTACTTTTACTTACCATTTATCCTCATTGTGAGTATGGACCAAATCCGAAATTTTTCCAAGTTAAAAGTTTCTTCTTATTTCCTGCTCTGCAAGATAAATAGTTATAATGATTGTTCTCTGAATGTCATTTTTTTGGAAGTGGTCTATTATGATATGTTTTATTGGACTTATTCCACTGTCTAGGGCAGGGGTGGCAAACCTTTATTCATCTACGTGCCATTTTTTCTAAAAAAATGTTTAATGAGGCCATGACGTGCCACCAAACAATCTTATTAATAATTAATGAGGAAAAAAATAACACTAAATACTATCAACTTAAAACTCTTTATTTGCAACCGAAAATATACATTGTGTACAGCAATAGTAACGTTATGTTTATTTAAATGAAAGAAGAAAATCCATTGTACTGTAGTTCTTCTTTCGCATAATTTAAAAGATCTTGCACAGTAAAGTACTCATTTTTTTCATGAAAATTCCAAATTTTTAATTGTAGGTCTTTAAACGTGAAATTCCAAAATGTTGCGGTTTTTTAATTATTTCCCGTCTTAGTTGTAGCCAAATTGGGTTCATCTTGCACAATTTTGTACACCTCTGCACTGGATACCTATCAGCAAAATAATAAAAATCTCTGCAGAATTGTTATGAATACTTACTGAAAAAATCTCTGCTACAGTGTTTATTATTTCACTTTTTGTAAGTGTACGGCCATTTTTTTCTGTCAATGTATTAAAGCATTTGTAAACTGCTACTTTTGTGTCTTTATAAATCTTTTTTGGCATTTTGACAAAAGACAAATTGTCAGAATGACTTTAAGGTGTCAGTCGCTCAGTACACTCTAAAAAATTTCAATTCAAGATTTACTCGATGTCATGTGAAATTGAAACGGACTTTATGTGTACTTCTACAACATGTTCATTAAAAAAGTCCATAAGGGGCGGCTGTGGAAATTC